>JAPYYS010002338.1:0-16910 GCA_030522525.1 Campopleginae sp. 14b
TTGTGTTTTTTTTTTTTTTATCGATTTTTCGAGTTCGTTACAGTTCTTCTTGGGCTCGAATCGATTGAATCAATTTGTTGGGGATTGCCGTTCGATTGTTTTCATAATTATTTTATCGATCGACGATCGAGGGAATTGTTTTTTTTTTTTTTCTTTTCCATTTTTTTCTTTCCTCTCGACGTTCCTTTTTTTCTTTCTACTGATATTTCGAGTTTGCTACTGTTTTTCTTGGGCTCTCGGTCTCTGGAGAATGGAAAGATATTCGCGAGCCAGCGAGCAGCAGGTTTGACGTTGGAAAATCGTCAGAGGAAGTGGAGAATCTATTATTCGAATGTAGAACACACAAGTCGAGCTCGTGCTGGGCCATCGAGGAGGCAGAATGAGCGAGAGAGATATCGGATACCGATATTTCACTCAACTAAATATATATATGTAATAGAGAGAGGGAGGGGTGGGGAGGGGGGGGGGGGGGACGAGTACGTGGACGTTTCCAGAGACTTTAAATGATCGATCGAGACTCTCTCGTGTTGAATAGTGTCTCCGGTGCTCCAACCATTTCACATCGATGCAAACACACGCGAGTATTAAAAAAATACGTGCACACGTGTGTTTGCGCGTCAAGGAGGAGTCTGGTGTGTTGGTCCATTGAACGTCACCACGCGCATTCAATAATCGTCCTCAAACACAGACTCGATGAGTGTCACTCGCGAGCCCATTGTTTAACTTTTCCCTTGTTTGTTTGCTTTTTTTTTTTTTTTTTTTTTTTTTTTTTTTTTTTTTTTTTTTTTTTTTTTTTTTTTTTTTTTTTTTTTTTTTTTTTTTTTTTTTTTTTTTTTTCTCTTTCTATTCTTTGTTTGAGGATTTTTGGAACTTGGGATTGAGCCTGCTGGCCACGGTGGGTCTCCAGGAGCCGGTTTTTCAAAAAATCGTACAAATTCCTCATTTTTTTGGTTCTCGGTCAGACTATGACGAAAAAAATGCAAGTTCGTGATATAAGGAAAACAAAAAAAATGTATATTTTCAATTATTTCATTGTTAATTAACAATAAATTGTTGATTTTTTGCTCGAGCCCTTGCCGGGGGATTTTAATTCGCGTGAAGCAAAAAAAAAAACTTTTTTGTTTTTTTTTTGTTTTCCAACCGTGATGGTCGTTCGTGGTCGAGAAAAAAGTAAAATTAGACTCACCATTTTCGACGTAATAGCTCGTCTCGTTGTAACGTTCATCCGTGAATCCGGGCCTTTTCGCTTTCAATGCTTTCGTTTCCAATTTCGCCTGGGAGCATAGAAAACGAATAGAAATATGAAAACAAAGTTTGGTATCGAATAAAAAAAAAAAAAATGTGAAAAGTTTGGAAATTTCGATGTTTGAGGGTTTGAAATATTTTTAAGGGTTGGTGCTCAACTAACGTAGACTCGGTGTGCCGTGTTAATGAATCATCAACGGGAAATATAATTGAGCATTAAATAAGCGAGTCACTATGCAGAGACGATTAGAGCTCGAAATCAGCCTCGAGGGTAAAACTAGAAAGGCTCGTGCTGCTTAACTACGATTCGAATTTACGTGCTCCAGTCTCTTACGCAGGATTGCCGATCGTATAAACTCCAAGTTCTCGCTCGTTCAAACTCCGCACGATATCCCGGAGCCAAAATATCACCAAATTTTACTCTTTCATTTAATTTTTTATACTTTTATTTCATCCTCAAGAATTCGAGACTTAATTATTATGCTGAGGAAATAAAAAACCATTGAGCCGCAACGATATGAACCCTTAACAGTCGTGGGGGTTGAATCGACGCCATTTTTTTTTTTTTTTATTGATAATTCTAATATTTGTACAACTTTGAAAAAAAAAAACAAAACAAAAATCTGTGTTTTTATTTTCGACATTTTTTTTCCACGTTTAAAATAACTTGAGTCGAAAATAATCGGGGTGGTCTTGTAGACGAGGGTTGAAAATGCATCTTAGGATTCTTTGGATTTTTGGATTTTTCTAATTTTTTTTTTTTTTTTTTTTTTTTTTTTTTTTTTTTTTTTTTTTTTTTTTTTTTTTTTTTTTTTTTTTTTTTTTTTTTTTTTTTTTTTTTTTTTGGTCAATCATAAGATCCAGGATCGAGTGGGAATTGTTAAAAAAAAAAAATTTTCCTCGTTAGATCGTCTGGATGGGCGAGAGACGTTGATAAACTTTGTTCATTATTTATGTTGGAGGGGGTTATGCATTATTGAGGATTGGAGCTAGGTCATTGGGTATTGAAATGATTTGTATAAATAATAATTTATATGTGCGAAGATAAAATAAGATAATGTGTGTTTGTGGGAGTTAAACGTTGGGTGTACAAGTTATAAAGTTGATTCGTTCTGGTGGCACGACTCCAGAAGCTCGGTAATTAGGTTTTACGATCGTACGAAGAATCGCGTGAACACGCGAGCACGAAATATCTATAGATATATATTATTGTGCAAAAACGACAAATGAAAAGGAGAAAATTGTGTAAAACGTTTTTAAAATCACTTTTTTTTTTATCCCTTTTTTTTTTCAGTCACGTCTTTTGTGATTAATGAACCAATTAATTATACACGCTTTGAGAAATGCTGCAACTTGCATCCTGCCATATAAAAAAAAAAAATGTATCAATTTATACATTTATAAATTTATATAATTTATATCATTTATATTTATGAATTTATAAATTTATATATTCGTCAAAATAATATAATAATTATTACTTTTTTTTTTTTCTTTTTTTTTTTTCAATTTTTTAAATTTAATTTGAATTGGATTTAGTCGTGAGATAAGGTGGAAGGCTTTAAGGAACATCCTGGAAAATAATTGATCAAGAAAATGGCTGTTTATAAAAGATGAATGAATTTTTATTTGGCTAAGGTTTTTGGCAATCTTTTGGGGATGCGTTTAAATGGTTGAAACAGAGCCAAACATTGCGAGTGCTTATGCATTAGGTATTCATGTTATTTGGGGGTATTTGTCAGGTGAGGGACTGACATTATCACAGGCAATGTATAGGGGAATGTGTATAGGGGCATTACGATAATGGATCTTGATGACTGGGAGGACGAGCACGAACACAAACGTCAGTGGCAACAGCAGCAGCCTGGATAAATGTGCACGACAATTTGTAGCACAAACGAGCTGGGCTTTTAATTAACAGGCCCGATGACGATTAATGGATCGAGACGAATGGAGGACAATTATATGAAGGAATTCGTCCTCGTTCACCCTCAATCTGATTAATTAATCCCTCTTGTTTTGCCTCTAATTTAAACCGCATTATCATTCCAATTAAAAACAAAACAAAAATATCCCAATATTTGAAAAGTTTAATTTGGCGAAAGGTCCTATTTTTTCTCGATCATCCCTGACCCAGAAAAAAACATTTTGAGAATAGAAATTTGTTCAAAAATTCAAAACTCCATCATTTTCACTGAAAAGGGCTCGAGCTCTCAAATTATTATTTTTTTTTTAATTACTCAATTAAGTCGCAATTGTGTAATAATTGGTGTTTAATTTTTTTTCGTTTTTTCTCGAGATTTGAATTTTTTTTTGTTTTTTTTTTCAATTTCTGGAAATGATCAACGGGAATAAACTGAGAGATTTGGTAGAAACGGATCGTCCAGGGAGCAGCGAGAAATTTAGTGACATGAAAATGGACGAAAACGCCTGTGGCTATCTACGACACGCTCGGTGGTCGATATATGTATGCGGCGATGCATCGGGGAAGCTCTCGGTACGAAAAAAACGAGAGAGAGATAAAAAAAAAAAAGAAAAAAAAATATATATATATATATATGGAGTGTAGACGGTTGATAGTTTGAGTTTCCCATTTGGAATTTGTGGCAAAGCTCCGTAAGGGTGAATGCGGGCTCTGTATAGAAGGGGGAAGTTTGGTTGGCAAGAGAAGAGCCATTTGGATCTCTATATAGAAGGAGCTGAGCCAAGAAGTGGGACACACCGAAGTATAGGAGCAATGAAACGTGAAATAGGAGAGCCTCGAGTAACAGGTATCAGGGAGGAAAGGTTGATGAAATTTGTGGATGAATCTACGACGAAAAAAAAAAATAAAGTTGAAGAAAAAATGAAAAATATAAATTTCGTTAATTGGGAGGAAGAAAAAAAAAAAGATTGACATTTCAACTAAAAAACTGTCCAATTTTCATTTCAAACGATTATAAATTGAAAGGCGAACGATTGCGAAAATAAAATCGTGGAAAATTGATGGGGAAAAAAAATTCCTTTGACGAGGAAATAAAAAAAAATAATAATTTTTTGCTCCTACCTTTTTAAGGTCTTTGCTGGCGTCCGCTTCCTCGGCCTTTCTCTTCTCTACGAGCTTTGGCGATGGCACAGCGATCGCAGGTTCTCTCAAGGGTTTTAGATCGACCTGAACAAAAAACAAAAGAAAAAAAACATTTACTTTCCATTAATTCGATTTCTTGGCATTTCCGAAAAATTCAAAAAATATTGTCGAAATTTTTTATATTTTTATTTTTATTTTCAATTAAAACAAAAAAAATTTATTATTTTTTTTTTTTTTTTTTTTTTTTTTTTTTTTTTTTTTTTTTTTCAATAAAAAATTTCCCCCGAGGAGGAGGGACGCGTGTTTGTTTTAATTCTTCACCACAAGATGGCGATGATTGTGGAAAGAGACAGTGAAGGCTCGTAGATCCTTCCCCAGGCACGTATAAAAATATACGTACACGTGGATCGCGGGGGTGTATATATCGTTTAAGGTGGTGCCACCTGAAAGGGAGGAGGACAGAGAGAACGTGAGAGAGGCTCGAGAGTAGAATGTTATGGGGAAGGGTCGTCACACCACGAAGGTCTCCCTGACAACGCCCTTGCCTGCATTGCGGTGCTTTATACGTGGCGTGGAGAAAGCTCAACCCTCGTCCTGGTAGTCCTCGTCGAGCGAGAATATTTTCGCGTACGAGATGTGCAAAAAAAATTTTTTTGTTTTTTTTCTGTTTTTTTTTTCAAGTCACTCAACTCTTGGCAGGATGTTGAGAGGGTTGAAATATTTATTTGCGACACGATCCAAATGTTTTTTAAATATTTTTTTCGAATTAAAAAATTTTTTTAAATTTTTTTTTGAGTGAAAAAAATATTTTGACCTTCGAAAGGTTTGGAATTTTTTTTGCGACGAGATCCGAACGTTTACGAATATTTTTTTTTTCAATTTATCAATTTTTTTTCCAATTTTTTGAGAAAAAAAATTATTTTGACAATTTTTGTTGGGGGGAAAAACAAAAAAAACAAAAAGAACGAAAAAATATGGAAAGTCTGCGGAGACGTGAGAACGCATGCGGAGGTAGTTGCGATGAAGGAACCGAGGGCAAGTTTCTTCTTGGGGTCTTTACTTAGAGTGAGCTCGTAAAAATAAAATAAAAAAAAGTAAACGATCGAGTACAAGTGGCGTTTTGAGAAGTGGTACGAGTAGGAGATGCTTTTTCCCGTAGCTCGGGGCCATTGAAAAGGATTATTTGGCAGAAGGAAGAAACGAGGGAGGGAGAAAAAAAATTGCACGGTATTTTAGTTGAAGAAAAAATAATGATAAAAAAAAAAGAAAAAAAAACGACACGAGATGGTGAAAGTCGTAAAAAAAGATTGCTAATTACGAGCAAAGACGCGAGTCTGTGAGAAATTCCGTAGAAAACGAGAGAGCAAGAGAAAAAATGAAAAAAAAAAAAAAATGGTGGGAGCAGTGTAAAAAGGGGTTGGCTAAAACGTAGAAAACACGAGAACTGATTTTAATGCTCGTAGAGAGTCTGCTTGGCAGTCGTTATCGTTCCTGCCACTGTATACAGCCCAGACACACCTTTATACTGTATTTTATGCTTTGAGTAAGCGGAGAGACGAAGAAGAAGAAAAAAGCTTGAGAAAAATGAGCATGGGGTTTGCGTTGAAAAAAAAAAAGCAGAGACATACATTGCTGGCGAGTACGAAGAAACTTTGCAAGCAAAAGTAAACGTCTTGAGGACATTGGGATCGAGAGTTGGAGATACCAGAGCATTTTTTTCCATTTCATTTTACTTTCCTCCCTCTATTTACCATTTTTCTATACAATTTTCAATCTGCCCCAATATTTATTCTTGCAGCTTGAAAAAAAATATTTTCTCTCAATATATTTCTCGATCTCGAGTCGCTGAAAATTGTAGAAAAGGGTTGAACATTAAACCTCGAGGGTTTTTGTGTCCCGATCATTGAGGAGTCACGCTTCCAGGATCTTGAAGTAAAACAACAAAAAAAAATCATGTCCTTGCTCGGAGTTGATTTGATCGGTCAACGAATTTTCATGGAAATATAATTCGTCTAATTCTTGTGCGATCGAGATCAAAGTACAGGTGCTTAATTATTATTTCTCAAGCATTTATTTCTTTTCACTTTCGCATCTCTGGTGCTCCATTAACTTTTTTCCCTCGTCCCTTTAGCTCCCCGGAGCCGCAATCGTCGTGAATACACGTTTTAATTTTCATTCTCGGTTGAATAAAAACTATCAAGTACATAAAAGTATAAATGGGCATAGGGGTGATGTATAAGAGAGCGAGATGTTGGGGGGAAGGAACCAAGTAAAATAAAGTGTAAAGTATAACGACGTTGAAACACGAGCCGACTGCCACTTTAGCCTCGGACGGATTTTTTTCGTCTGACCAAAGCCTCGCCATTACTACTTGCTCGGGATATCTCACGGTAATCGTACTTGAGTGGTTACGGAGGGTATTGGGTCAGACCGGTCCCGATAGCCCGATCAGTCGAGAGCCATGCTTTTTTCTTTCCTTTCTCAATTAATTATTCGACGATTAATTGATTTATTAATCGGATTAATGTTCGATTTAAATGGACGATGATAATTGGAGAAAAAATTAGTTTGGGTGCTCGTAAAATGTGAAATTATTTTTGTACCCGATTGAATTTCGTTTCGGTTGTTTTTTTATTCACCAGATGACCAAGTTCTGGTGGAGGAAAAGAATTTTTTTTTTGTTTTTTTCGTTGAAAAAAGTGAGGGCATCGGAAAATAGAGAAAAATCGTCGGAGTGTTGTTGTTTTTCATTTTTTATACACTCCGGGCCACGGCCCAGTGATGGATACGGAAATAATGAAATAATATTGGAATAAAAAGGTAAAAAATGAGTGAATTTGGGGAAAAAAGAAAAACGGTGTATCAAGCAAATGGATTGTGTGTCCGTGTGCCAGAGGCATAAGAAATTCTCTCGCATTCTCTCGGTTTGCTCGGTCACTCGGTATTGCGTTTGCCAGACTTGGACTCTCTTGCCAGCTTTTTCTACTAGGTCGATCGTTCGTGCCCTCTCGTACTCACCCTTTTTTTTCCTCCTCAATTTTTCACCTCCAACTTCAACACACATGCACTTTTTTTTTTTTTCTTTCTTCTCGTCTCGTCCCCGTTTGTTTTTTTTTTTTTTTTTTTTTTTTTTTTTTTTTTTTTTTTTTTTTTTTTTTTTTTTTTTTTTTTTTTTTTTTTTTTTTTTTTTTTTTTTTTTTTATTACGTAAATAAAAAAAAATAATTTCAAATTCAAATATCTGTGGCTGAAGAAAAAACGTAATATTTCCTCTCGTTTTCGTCTTTTCATCCTGATTATTGTATTTTTTTAAATCTTCTCACTTTCCTTTCGGAGCTTTATGGGAATGGGAATAAAAACAACGGTCCACCACTCGTGGCCTTTGTCCGACACCCTCGCGCGATCTGTACGAGAACACGACGTCTCGGGTTCTCAGAGAAAAAAAAAAAAAAAAACACACACGAAAGCGGCGACTCCAACAGACCGAGAAATCGGACTCACTTTTTCGTTTTTCTTTTCTCACGCGTTTTTTTCCTTCTTCTCAGTTTTATGTTTGCTTTCTCATTGTGTGGTACTTGCTGCTTGCCTCGCATCTCTTAGCAATTTACGACCGGGCGATATAAACAAACGAATCGTCATTTTTCATTTTTTTTTCATTTAAAAGGTGAAAAAAAATTCAAATAATAATTTACCATAAAAATATGATCGGTAAATAATTAATTTTCGCAAATCCGAAAAATTGTGAAAATTTAAAATTACAATAATTCAATATTTCAAAATGACGAAGGAAAAAAAAAAACGAAAAAATTGGATCAATTCGTCAGAGACATCGCGCCCAAAATTTTCCCGATTTTTCAGTTCCAGGAAAGTAAATGAAAAAGTGTGAAAAAAAATGTACAATAATAATAATAATGCTTGGCTAATTGTACGAAAAATAGGAGACGCGTGTAGGCGAAGGAAAAAGTGGGTGACGATTAAAGGAGAGAGAGAGAGAGAGGGCGAGGGATAGAGAGAAAAAGATTCCGAGTGAAATTTTTGTTCTGGCTCGTCTGATCCGACTCTGACTTTTTCCACTTGGATACGGTTGAAAGGACAAAAGCTTCTCTGCTTCTTGATTCTTTTTTTATCATTATTATTTTTATTTTCTCGTTTTCAATTTTGCTTTGTTTGTTTTTGTTTTGTTTTTTTTGTTGTTATTATGCTTTCGCGGTCCGTGTTTTCTCATCTCGGGCCGCAGCCTCCCCAGCGGTACATCGTTTTATCTACTGCTCGAAATTAAAACGGTACCTGGGGATACGTGGGGCGAGCGCGGCCAGGAGCGAATAAGGACGCACCGGAATTAGTGAATGAGTCGAGAAAATAATAGATCTCTCCGCCATTTTATTTCACGATCGAAATATATTTTTATCCACAAATGAAATTAATAAATAAAATAATTTTTGTTATCATTTTGAAATAAATAAATAAATAATAATAATGAATAATGAATTATCGTTAATTATTTATTATATTCCTTGAATAATAAATTATTGAATAAATGTAATTTGTTATTTAAAAAATTGATTGATATAATGGAAAATAAAAAGTTTTTGCGAATTTTTGTCTCGAGTTCGTGAAAAGTTGCTCGTCCTCGAAAAAGAGTGAATGAAAAAAGGGAAAAAAAAATGAAATAATGAGTGTGTGTTATTGTCAGGCAGGGGGCAAAGGGTTGATAGAGAAATTATCCGACACGCGACGTGCAAACGGATATTATAACGTCGGCACGAGGAGACCTTAAAACAGACGAGAAAGAGAGGGCAAGGAATTGGCGAAAAAAAAACGGAAGAGAATAGTGTATGTCGAAAAAGTGGGTCAATTATAAACGAGAGAAGCGATTAATTCTTCTGACAAGTGATGAAAACAACAAAGCTCATGGGAGAGGAGAGAGGAGGAGAACGTCCTCGAGAAATGAGAAAGATTAGGGGTTGGGGAGTAAGGAAGAAGAGAGAAGCAGTTGTGAAAGTTGTGAAAGCTCAGAGTCTCGTTTTAAATATTTGCACAACCAGACATTTATCTATCCGGTGGATTATTATTGTAGGTCGTTCTCTTTCAAGCCCTTTGCATATTCACAAAAGTGAGATTCTGCCTTTGAAAAGAAAAAATTGGAAAAAATGGATCGAATGAAAAAAATTAAATTTTTCATTAAGAAAAAAACGTCTTTAACCCTTCGATTACACACTGGGTCATTTTGACCCAGAATATTTTCTGTCATCGATTCTTCGACATTTAATGGCGAAAAAAAAAAAACAAAAAATTCATTAGGATCGAAATTTCTTGGTCGTTGATTACGTCGAGGAAGGAAAAATGATAATTACCGAAGGCAATTGAGGCAAGGACCAATCTGGACGAAAAATAAAGGCTCAAAAGGACTCGGCATAGTTGGACAAGGACCGCGAGGATCTCAAGAGATATTGAAATTCAATGATTTCCGTCTCATTAGAGTTTCTTTCCCTCGGGGCTCGTTTAGCCCGGATATTTTCAATTGCTATTCAAACAGATGCGAATGGTCCAGGCTGCCTCATCCTCCCATTGCCCCGAGGGTCTTTAAGGGCCCATTAAACCAAACGGATAGAAAATAAATATTCACCATTCGTGACTCCTTTATGACGTCGAGCAGCGAACCAAGAAATAATAAAAAAGGTCAAGGAAAAGGAACTTTCACCTCACTTTCGATAAATCCTATTTTCCGCATTTTCTACCCCTTTTTTTTCACCCTCCTCGACCAATAATCCAAGTTGCATACTTTTCAATCAATTAAACCATTTAATTAACTCAAAAAATATAATAAATGATAAAAAAAAATATTGACGAATTTTTTTTCTTTTTCATTTCATTATTTCGATCATCAACGAAAATTTGCCAAAAACTGCATTTTCTTTTAGGAATCGATTTAATTGTGCATTTTTCGAAAAAATATTTAAGTAAATCGAGAATCGTCCATTTTTTTAATAAAAAGAATGAAAAATTTCAATTTATTTGTAAAATGTTATTTTTTGTTTTTGTTTTTTTTTTTTTTTTCATTTTCAAAATGGTTTTGTGTACTCAATTGAAACACGAATAAAAAAAGGAGAGGGATGGCGGACGCCAGTCTGGCACGCGATGTCCTTTTGATCGACTCTGATCCAATCCTTTCCCTTTGCAATCTTCCCCTCCCTCCCTCCCTCCCTCCCTCTCTCTCTCTCTCTCTCTCTCTCTCTCTCTCCTCCCTTTCGACCCCGTCCGTTTCTGTTATCGTGAGAATAGGAAATAAACATTGTTTTGTCTCACTCGGGAGGTTGATCGTTCCGTCTCATTTCTACGTAGAAATGTGAGAATTGGCGTCGCGTGCTACGGGCAACAAACGTAGATCCTGAATACTCGGAACGCCAGCGTAAAGCATTCCGCCTTTATACCAGACAGACCATTTCCGGTCTCGGGGGGTTCATTTAACATTCGTATATATAGAGACAAACAAATATATATATATATATAAATATATCCATGAATTTATAGACACGAAGAATCAGTGACGATAAATACGTCGAGGACGTTTTTCTCCTCGTGATAAATTGAACAATAAAATGACTTTATCGGTCGGGGTTGAAGAAAAAACACAACAACAACAAAAAAGAAGAAATATGAAGAAAAATTGAGAAAAATGATTCGACGAGGCGGCGTTGGGGCTTGATGACATCGATATTTTTGAAAAAATAATATATTTAAGGGTAGTTTTTGAAAGTACAAGGGTATCAACCGGTAAAAAAATAAAAAAACATCGGGGGGTGGAGAAAAATTGAGGTTCGATTAGACGGAACGCGGTTGCGATTTTCTGCCATCGATTTTTTTGGAAAAATACAATATTTAAGGGTAGTTTTTGAAAATATAAGGGTAGCAACCCCTAAAGAGACTTGCTGCTAAATTTATTTGCTTTTTGCGTGTAACTCGATTTGGTTTGCTGCAGCTGCGTCTCTATCAACGATGCAGCAACAATGGCAAAGGGTTGAAAAGGGTGAAAGTAGAAAAAGGGCGGTTGGGAGGTGAGGAGAGGATGAAAAAATGAGAAACGTTGAGAGAGACTTTGTTCCGGTGGTGGGCGAAGTAAAATCGCGTTACTTTTTCATGCCTGGCCAAGTTTCATGCCCCTTTCGAGGCTCTCGGAGGATTCAGACAGCTGTGCGGTGTCATGGGCGGTATGGGGGTGGTTGGGGGTCGTGGCACACGCCAGTGAGGGGCTGAGGTGGCGATAGTACCAGGGAACACCAGCGGAGCGCATTAATTAACGTCACTGGAATGGGCTTTGCCTCACGATTTCTTTTTCAACGAGGTCAACATTTTTGCAACCCCCAGACCCAGACGTTTGGATAAAATTTACTTTATTCGCATCCCTTAAGCGTTGCGAATTAGATTTGCGGGTGAAAATGAAAAAAATCCAATAATTTTCAAAAGAATTCTCAATTCAAAGCTTTTTTCGCGTTGGGGGATGAAAAATAAAATGAAAATTTGATTAGGCCGAGCCGCATTTTCGGAATTTTTACGTTGACGAGGAAATTCCTCGGTGACAGACATTATTACGTGACCGCAATCGGCTTTGAGCCTCCTCGAAGCCTTTTCCAAGCCTGGACAATGCTTTTTACAAGCTCTATGTCATTTTGCACAAAGCCCAGCCGAGATATTTGGAAAACTTTAGTTCATCCCTTAAGACCGAGGGAATTTAAAATTGTCATGTATGAGTGGCCTCGACGGCGCCTCTCGTTCTATTCAAATTGGGGCTTTATTTATTTTCATCCCCCCCCCCCCCCCCCCCCCCCCCCCCCCCCCCCCCCCCCCCGACCCCACCCAGGGCTGCCCGTGAGGAATATCATTTTTCAAAAAGATTCGCTCGCTCCTCGACGCAATAACGTATACCATTGGCCTTGAGCCAACGGTTCAACCCTTTGCTGAGCATTTTCCACCCCCCTGACGTATTTCCAACGGGGACTCGATATCCCAGATACTTTTGTACGTGTCTTGAGCCATTATTGTTGTATCGGGCTATCTGGATAGCAAGAGCTTCGAGTCAATTTATTTTCAACTGACGATTGTGCCGTTTTCAACCCTTAAAAAAAAAAAAAAAAAAAAAAATCTTAATTTTTTTTAAATACTTTGCCACAGGTTGTCGTTTCTGGTGACGAGGGATACTCGACGAAGAATCCAAAGTGTATGAGCGAGACGTGCCCCCGAGCCATAAGGGCTGTGGAACAAAAAAAAAACAACAACCCCTCACATCGAGAAGGGTTGATTGTCCACGTTTGGCCAAAACAGCCACGCTGACCGAAACTTTTTCGAGAGGGTCGTGCCATCATTCGAATTGTTTTTTTTCATCCCCTTTGAATTTTTCGACCCTCGGAATCCTTTCTCAAAATGCTATAAATTTTCTTTGAGTGTACGAGAACCCTTTCTACCCTTTGAAATCCCTTCGAGCTTCTCCTCGAGTGTTAGTACTCTCGCACATTCCTTCGTTCTCTTTGATCTCGAAAGATCCACACGAGCAGCGAAAAGCACGGGGGAACTGGGATGCCTGGAGTTGGCAAAGGCTGAAAACTCACCCCCTATCAACCAGAGACCCGACTCGAAGGGAATTATCCGTTTGCAGATGGAAAAAAAATCCTCTGGAGAATTTTTTATTCATTTTTTTCACTGACAATTAAAAAATTGAGGAATTTTTTCATTTTCTTCATTATTTACTTTAAGGGATGCATTTTATGGGGTGAAAAATATTTGGCATTCGTTGAGCAATAAGAAAAAAGGAAAGGGGAAAAAGTATGTACGCAGGCTCGAAGAAATACGCAAAGGTTAGAAAGAACGAGCCATAAAAAAGTGTCTAGGGGTTACTACCCTCTGGTGAGACTCTCGAGGGTGCCTTGAATGCCAAGGAGAGTCTTTGGTGGGATCAAGATGAGGGAACGAGAGAGTGAGAGGAGGAAAGCTAAAACATCCCTTACATACGCACTGAACAGAGCCTCACGGTCGATAGAGGGTGCCTGTTGCTCGAGCAAAAGGGAATGACCCAGCGTCCGCTCCGGGGTCCATTCAAGGTCACGGTAACGGAGTCGGCGAGACGGCGACGATGGCGCCGTTCGAAAAAATAACCGGAGAATAGAAATATTCGGAAAAAATAAACGTCCAAGAGCTTTTAAGAATCGATTACGAATTTATCAGGGTTGAAATTTTTCTTCGAAAAATCTCAATTAATTCCTGAAGGTTGTCAACATATGCAGGATTGCTGAGAAAAATTCCCAGCCCCATAGTATTTACGAAGCGTCGACAAATCGACGACAAAGTACGAGTTAATTTTCGGGGGTGGTGAAACGTAGGAAGCTCTAATATTTTTTTTGAGCACGAAATTTGGTTTCAAAAAATCTGAAATAATTCTCAAAGCTTGTCAACATATGCACGATTGCGGAGAAAAATTTCCAGATCGATGGCATTTACAAAATGGCGTAAAATCGACGGAAAAAGTTGATTTTCGAATGTTGGCGATTTAGGGGATAAAATTGTTATGAAAAAAATCTGAAATAATTATCAGAGCTTCTGAACGGCCACAGGATAACAAGAGGAAGCATTTGGAATGATTGCATTGGAAAGGTAGACGAAGTCGAGCGATAAAATGTAAGGTAAGGGGTCGAGAGGGATGGTAGAAGGGATGAAAATGGACATTACGGTTGTAAGAGGCAAGGGTCGGCAATCAAGACTTCTCGCAATGACCGTACAAGGCTGTAAGCAAGTGTGTAGATTGTTGGAGATGAAGGCGTATCCTCAGGAGGGTTTCCCTTGGCACGAGTCCCCGGAGAGACTGTTCAGTGCTTTGTGTTGATCTCTGTCTCGGTTGGATCCCTTTCAAAGTTTAATGATGTTTTATGCCTCGAACGTCATCCTCGAAGTCGAGAGAGAGAGAGACGAGAAACAAGCATCCCTCAATTTTCACACTCTCCGACGCGACCGCAGGGTCTGTGACCTCTGTGTGACCTTCGTGAAACGAGACAACATAAATTTTGCACTTTGCACTTTTGCCCCGGGCGAGAGAGACTCTCCTTGGCGAGGCTAGGATATAGGGATCCTCTAGTTTGTCAATATTGTCCAGGACACGGAGCGTCTCTCCGAAGAGCCTTAAATTTTCATGAATTTTCAATATGCCGAGAAACTTGTGAGGGGGATGAATGAAGAAAATCCGATGATTAACATCCCCTAAGACTTGTATGGGCTTTCTTGGATCGAGACTTCGAGGCCGAGAAACTTTTGTTCAAGGAAAAGTATTAAAAAAACTTGTATATTCATCCCTCGGCGTATTCAAGGGTTGAAAAATCACCAAAACCTCAAAATCATCCCTTAACGTGTTTGAGGCTGTTAAATATATTGGAAAGGGCTGGAGAAGGTTCGTCAATTTTTTCTCGCTACATTAAGCCCACTTTTTCTTCGTCTACATTTTTTCAACACCCTCCTAATCGACGACTACCCTTTGCTCAAAGGGCGAAGGAACTATTAAGGGTTGAAAAAGAAAAAAAAAAATTTCTCGTCCACGAAAACTGCTGACGGGAGGGGGATTATTATTCTTATTTATTTTTTAATTTTTTTCAGTATCCCCAAGTCCAAAGGGGTGAGTTAAAAATCCAAAATCCCTGGAAAAAAATGAAAAATTCGTAGTTCTTGGACATTTCTCGTCATTTTTTTGTTTCTCAGGCCCAATTAAACTCAATGGAGTGTCAGTTGGGGGCCATTTTTTTAGCCATTGAGCATTGTAAGGAAAATAAAATTAGCATAAGAAAAAGTGTGTGAAAAAAAAAATGGAAAAAAATGGTGGAAAGGCTTTAAGGGGATATTTGTTTCAGTGAGTTTGAGTTTCTTTGTCGAGGGGCATCGAAGGATGGATTTTGAAGGAGCCGAGCGATGGCACGCGTCGACTGGACACACCCACGAAGTTCAATGTGGTTGTCGGCGTGAACCGAGCAGGCAGAGCTCCTTAATAAATTCTCATAGTTTGGCGGGTGGCCAAAGAGCGTATAGCAACAGATTAAGCAATATATTACTGTGTGCGAGAAGACGGACGCCCACAAAGACTGTTTGCCCGGAGAAATAAAGGAGAAGAAAAAAAAAGGGAATAATGTTGGTTAAAATTCAACATTAAGGGGAGGAACTTGGAGGGGCGAACAAGAGGCTTTCCACGGGTCGAAAGAGACATTTTCATCGGTAAATAGCTCGGCCCAATCATCCAAATATCACGTTTTTTTTTTTAATTTTTAAAAATTTTCTATTTTTTTAAAAATTTTTCATTTTTTTTTTTTTTTTTCCCCAATTTACAAACAAATTTGAAGAAATATTTCTCTACATTAAAAATCTTGTAAAAACGCTCGATCCGGAGAATAAAAAACTTGGAGAATCAATGAAAAATGTAGATCTCGATTTATTGTGGAGTGGCACGAGATTTAGCACGAGGGTGACCCCCTTAAGGAACAAATCGATGCGAGAGCTTAACTCTGATTTCCGATTCTCGTGTCTGGTCCTCGTATACTTTTCGCAAGCGTCTACGCCCTGCATTTTCTTTACGTTTCATTCGTTTTTGTTTTTTTTCGCCCCATTGGAAAGCATAGCAACATTTATGTGCCTGCAGCAGAATTTTCCTTTTTATGCGCCAGACATAAGTTCCGGTCTTGCCCCCCCCAAGGAAATCTTTCGTCGCAGTACAAACCGTGCCATCAATTTTCAATCGATTCCCATATTTTTCAATGGATTTGTATTAGATTTATGAAAAAATGGCTAAATCGACGAGATAAAGAAAAAGCACAAAAAAGACGAAAAGAGCAAAAAACAAAAATGTTTTTATCAACATTAATTATTTTTTTTTCCTCATACTTCTCGCCTCGGGGGAGCTTTCTAGAGAGAGAAAAAAATTAATTACAGCCCGGAAATGAAGGAATTACGAAGCTGACAGATTCGTTGAATTTTTTTAACGAGATAGCTTAAGCCGTGCGAATGTTAATTCGGCAGTGCGTTGTGCGAGGGGGGAAAGCATAATTGGAAGGCTGAAATTTCACGACGAAATTCAATCGGAGCTGCTTGATTTTTCATTTGTTTATCCAATTAATAAATTAGTCTCGCTTATGCGATAAAACAAATGGGGATAATTGGCAAATAAGGGTGGAAAAATGAATGGGGTTGTGAAGAAGGGGAAATTTTTTTATTGTTTGGAGAACGAGGGAGAAAAAGGTGGAGGGAAATATTGTTGTTTGTGCGTCGAGTGGATAATGAGACGGTTGCAATTTTGATGAAATTAGAAATTGGGGAATAATGAGGAAGCTCGAGATGAAAATTTTCATGGAGCTGGTTCGTTGTCACTGATAATGAAAATCGAATGAGCCAATCGTGTCAATAACGAGAGGGAGGCACGTCGAGAGTGCGAAAAAAAAAAAAAAAAAAAAAAAAAAAAAAAAAAAAAAAAAACAAAAAAATAAAAGCAATAAAAATGAAAAAAAAAAGAAAAAAAAAAAAAAAAAAAAAAAAAAAAAAAAAAAAAAAAAAAAAAAAAAAAAAAAAAAAAAAAAAAAAAA
>JAPYYS010002341.1:0-12183 GCA_030522525.1 Campopleginae sp. 14b
TAAAAATCCTCCTTCCCGTTTTACTTGGCGAGACTCAACATTTAAAGAAAAATATTAGTTACACGTTGTTCTCATTTCACCAAAGAAGAAGGTGTAACTTTTATTTTTCTCAAAATACGAAGGATGTCTGAGAAAAACGGGAATCTATTTTTTGGTTGTCTATCTCGCACTCATGCGCCTGATAGATCACCTTAAGTTCAGGGCAGTACGTGGTTCAAGGAGCACAAAAAGATGTCTGGCGGTAAGCACAAAATGAATTTTTTTCATTTAAAAGTACATTTATTTCAAAGTAATTGTGCAGTCAATTCAGTGTGATTCGAAAACAAAAAAAATGGTATATCATACTACAAGGGCACTAAAATGCACTGGCACTGAAACACACTGAAATGCCTGAACTGCGCATCATGACGCCGAGGCTTTGCCTGCGAAGTTCAAGATTCAAGGGGTTAAGCCCAGCAGTTTTAAGGGTGAAGAAACGGTTTTCTCCACGATTTTTTTCTGAAAAGACAAATATTATTTGACTAAACAAATGTAGTGAGAAGTAATTCGTACATTTCGATTTTACGTCGCGGTTTTGCATTTCCAAAAATATTGATCCATACTGTTCCTGTAGACGATCCCCGGTGTCATGTACACGGTAAAGTTATTATATATGAAAGGAGCGCTGCAGCGCTACCAGAAAACCGTTCGCGCGCGTTAGCGCGCGTGATGGTCCCTAATTAAATAAATTTTTAATATGTCATTTTTTCACTCGATCTAGGAATAAAGGTGTCTTCTCTGCTTGAAGCTCTTATGGGATCGTAATTGCTTTCCGGGGTGAGGCCTGTAGTGATTTCGTATTTATTTATTGTGCAATATTTTTCATCCAATTATTTGGATTTCTCTCTCGTTAACTCTCGTGTACAACGAAACGAATGAAGAAAATTTCAATTCACCCCCTTCCGAAATGAAAATTTTCAACATTATAGCGGCAATTCAATTTTCTTCTTAGTCAAAAGCTTTTGCAGTTCACGTTGTAGCAGCAGCCTCCGAGTGAAAAGCGTAATTTTGTGCCTGCTGACGTCCAAATATTTATTAGGCAACTTCACGTTTAGCCGATATATATCGTACTTTCGAATATAATTAACGTATATTAGGTCGGATGTAATATTGTACGTCAGCTGTCGTTATTCGTTCTCGAGTAATGTCGATCGTGGATGATAAGAATAAATTATCATGGCAGACTCACCAACTTTTCTCAACGTTATTTTTAACCTTCTCATATAAGGGGCCAGGCCTTGTTACTCTTTTGCGAATCACTCTGGCCCTTAACAGTTTCCTTTTATTAAAATCGATCACGCGGAGTCTGTTTTCCTGCCGAGTCATGATGAATCCGCGATTGCTTTTTCACACGTTACTTCGAGCTATTGAAGAAAGTATGAATACAAGAGGCGATTGCATCGATGTGATATATGCTACGAATGCAAAAAAGAGATACGAAAGGAAAAATGCATCGTGCAAGTGGCTCGTATAAATATTATTAATTTTTCGACGCAGACAATTCGAATAAATTGATAAATTGCAACAATTTATAGGCTGTAATTCTGATACCTCGACGCTGGTTCACTTACCTCAAGTTTTTTTGGAGAATAAGGGGAGGAGGAATTGGATAAAAGGATGAATTTGAAATGTGGCTGGAAAAATAATTATAACAAGGTTTTTTTTTGAAATCGAATAGTAAATCGTTTATTAGTACGAAGGTCTGATAGTGTGTACTCGTGTATGTGTGTGCCTGTGTTCTCGTGTATGTGGGTGTTTCTGTGTGTGTGTTTTTTTTCGAGATAGGCTCAAGGTGACGATTTTTGTGATTAAAAGTGAACCCGTGATACCGTTAGGCGACATCGAGCGTGATTCTGAGGTTTCGTTTTACTCTCTTTTTATTTTCCTCTCTCTCTCTCTCTCTCTCTCTCTCTCTCCCTCACTTTCTCTCTCTATCTCTCATACAATTTTTTTCCAGTTTCCATAACGCCTTTTTTCTCCACGTTTATTTCGTCAAAGGTGATCTAGAAGGTAGATGTTTAGAACTAGTTACCCTGTTCTGCGAGCTGGAGTCCTTCCTTCCCATCGTTTAAATACTTTTTCGTTTCTCTCGGGAAAAGAAACGGCACAGTTTCCTTTGAACCAGATTGCCAATCGAGTAAATCTCTACGACCATTTCCTCCGTTCGGATGTTTTTTGTTTTATTTGTTTGTTTGTTTTTTTTTTTTTTTTTTAAATTTCAATAGATCAGTTTCTCGTTGATTTTTATAGTAAAAAAATTCATTTGAATCGTCGTGTGATGATTGATCGATTCGTTTCACCAGAGAAAATGGCACGCGCAAGAATTGCTTGTTGTTTCTGCTTGTCCCGACAAAATCTCACCCGATTTTTGTGGGAATTTCATTCTGTTGCTCGAATGCACAAGATGATAAAGAATTCTTTCGAGAGAATGTCGCAGAATGGTATTTTTCACGAAGGCGAGAAAGAACTTCCGTGCAAGCTAACTTTCGAGAGTGCTACTTTGTTTATCCGAGACACTCTAAAGTGTCGAATGCCTATTGTGTCAGTTGGCTATAGCTAAAGATTGGCGCTAAATAATAGGAAATGTATTTCGCGAGATTTCGAGCGTTGCTCGACTCAATAAATAATTTGGAAAAACAAAAGGAGGAAAATGAGAGTTAAATCCTCGTCGATGACTCGATGGATTAAAATTCGGAAAAAGAGATGACAAAATCACTGTTTCCCCAAATCCATTCGGGCCTCGTTTCCCATTGTCGTTTTATTTTCCATGGAGAATTCTTCGATATTCAATGCATTGCACGACCGTAAAAAGGATATGGGAAAAGGTGAATACGTCGAATAGGCAAATAAACACAATTGCGAATTCGCTTCGGGGCGAAATCTCATACAACACCCACATGCGATAAAGATTAGATCTCTCTACGCGCTATCCATACAATATATAACAATTTACAAATCGCTTGCCGAGCCGCCAAAATTCTCCACAATTTTCAGCGTCTAAAGCTCCTCCTTTAAATAATATTTATTAATACAATTATATAATAACATAACTTAGAACGGTAGAGCTCAGCTACGATATGCAAAATAAATTAAAAAAAACATAGTGAATGTAACATTTTCGTGCTCGCTTTCTGACTAATATGGACGCAAAAATAGTACAAAAGCATTTCGTACTCTCGGTATTCGCCAATTGCCGCGTTCTACGCTGGCGCACTACGAATTTCCCGAAATCTTCATGACTTTAGTTTAAAAAATGTTTCTTTGTTTTCTACTTTTCTTCGTTTCTCCCTTATTTTTTTTTTTTTTTTTTACTTTTTTTTTCCTTTTTCTGCACTCTTTGATTGTATGCATTGCCCCATAACGAATTTATTGTTAGTTTATGGTTTTTGTTGTCGCTGTTGTTGGTTTAGTTTTTTGTTGGCTCGTGCTCACCGCATTGCGTGGGAGTCGTTGCGTAAATCGTACATTCAATCAATCTCCGCTATAAGTACAGTGGCTTCTGACTCGCACATTTACCGATGCGATCGATCCTGCCTTCGGTCACGCTTTTTATCGGACTATTTTTTGTTTTTTTAACCAAAAACTTGAAAATATATTTTTTCTTCTTCTTTATTCTCACTTATGCAATAAATGTTGTGTGGAAAATTGAAACAAAAACGTATTTTTAATCTGAAGCAAAATACTGGAACATGCAAATCCCTACAGATAGGAAAATATTTGTTTTATTCTTGGATAATAAATAAATCGAATAGTTGGATGATTGTTTCCGGCCTGAAAGGAAGGCAGAACGGTCGTCGCAATCACATACTTCCGCTTCTAATGTTACAAGTACGTTACAACTCGTCAATTGCTGAATAAGTTACATTTCTATTTTTCTTCCTTTTCATCCGTATCTCTCATCGCATTTGTTTCTTCTTTAAATATAAAAAACATATTTACAACAGACTGATCCGCATTTACTCGTGAGGTATCGGCGTCCTATCCAACAAACGAAAAAGCGCATTTCTTTGTTTTCCGAACGTCGTCTCATTCATTCTGCGAATAAATGAATTTAATAAATAAGCACAGAAGTTGGCAAAGTTGGTGCAACGGAAGCATTGACGCTTGACGTTCGAGCAATTGAATCTCGACAACGGTTGATTGTTTTATGCTAAAAATAGTTGCGGTTTTTGAATTTATCGATGATCGTGCTCAAACTTTGTCCCAGAAACTCTGCTATGACTTCTCCGTCACAAAAACCAATAAATAAAATTGTTTTTTTTTTTCTTTTTTCTTTTAAATCAATCATTTGGATATGAGGCTTTTTTAAGTACGCGATGATTGATGCTGTTAAATAAATAAAAGTCGAAGTCTCATTAAATGAAAACTCGAGTGTTTTTTTTCGAATCTTTCGATTCTTTTTGACTAAGAAAAAAATTCTCCTGCTCGCTCGTGGCTCAAACTGTCGAATACTGATTCAATTATTCATAATGAGGCTATAAAGTTATATATTAAAATTCAATGTTTCTACAACAACGATATGTTACAAGTCTACAGTCGGAGGGAGAACGCAGTATAAAACAAACAAAAAGTTCCTCAACTTGGTCTCACTTTTTCCAGAACTATTTACAGAAAAAAACGTCGTTTTGCCTCGTCCCCTCACGCTCTAATCCTCGCTCTTATCAACTATATTATTCTTTGAATATTTTTGTATTTATAGTATCGAAATATGGCAGGTGTGTCTGTACAATTCTTCATGGCGAAATTTTCTTTAATTTAAAAATGTTTTTAGCTCGTTTTATTTATCTTTTTAACCAACTTCCGTTTTTCTCACGGTTTTCGTTGGACGACGCATTCTTCCGCTTCTTCTTGCTTTTCCAACCGACTGGAAAAAGTTTTAAGCGTGCGAAGCGACATTCGCTCAAAATAGCTGGATCGACGCTTCGCAGCAACAATTCCGAGACTAGAGGATTCCCAAAAATCTTCGAATGCCTATAGTCGCGACAAAAAATATGCAACATTTCGTTGCGAGCTTCCGGTGCAACCTATACGCCCGCGCTCTTGGCAGTGCACTTTTTATCTTGTTTAAACTCCATTTTTTTTTTATACACATAGTCCTTACGGACTCGCACGCAGTTGATCTGCTTATTCTCACTATTCCTCGCAACAATTGGCATGAATGAATGAACCGAGAAAAATCGCGATGTCGCTTTCGGTGCGAGTCTCATTTCCGGAACCGTAATAATTTGTTTAACAGTCTTTCTCGTATCACTAAAACCCACTAGTAAGTAGAAAAAAGGAGATCACTCGGCCAATCGCCTCTGACGGACCGGAAAAGACCTCTCGCATCACAAGTCCGGATAAATAAATCTGTTGCGATTTATAAAACACGTTCGCCACACCGTGTCCCCAGCCCTATATTATTTTTTTTATTCTACTTTTTTTTCTTTCTATTCTTGTTTTTCGTTTTTTTTTTTTTTTTTTTTTTTTTTTTTTTTTTTTTTTTTTTTTTTTTTTTTTTTATTTTTTTTTTTTTTTTTTTTTTTTTTTTTTTTTTTTTTTTCCTGTGGTTGTCTTTTCGATAATTGTTACGTTGTATACTTCCTCTCGTGCCATTCGTACCTGTCGTTCCGCTCGTATGGTGACTATAACCGCTGTCACTTCCAAAACTGCTATCCGGCTGGCCCTGATACAGTCTCCCCGATGATATTTGATCGGGATCTCGTGGCGTGTAATAAACCGGTTGCGCATATTTCTCCTCGTTGTACAATCTGTCAGTTGGCTGGGAGTACATGTCCGAATATTCACCACCAACTTGAGTATAAACCGCCGTTGGATTTTCCTGGTCCTGATGCATTCCGTAATATTCGCTCGGCCCGTATTGCGAATATTTTGGATAACGCTCCATCGTCGACTTTCGAGATTTTTCTTTGTTATTCGTAGCCCCGCGACTCTGACTCGTATAATGCTGCAACGGACCCAACACTGGAACACTCTCGTAAGGATTCTCTTCGTGACGACGCGGTCGTGCTACCGCTGGCATCGGCGGCACAAAGTACGGCAATCTGTGAGCCACCGAAGGGACGGACTTTTGTCGTTGACTCGTTATCGTTCTAACACCGGCAACACCTTTATTGTAAAGAGAAAAAAAATAATAATCAATTATTATGAAAAATCATTGGATTTCATTTTTGTTATTATTGGAAATTTGTCGGAGAGTGAAAATTAACCTGCTACACTGGGATAAAGTTGAAGGAGAGCATCTCGGAGCATTCCTTCGTGAAACTCGCCGATATCGTGAGTTTTGTCCCTCCTACGTCTGTCAAGACTTCTCGGGCTTTTGTCCCGTCTCTCACGAGGCGGTCTCGAGGCAGCTGGACACGTGCCCCATCCTGGAGCTGTGGTCGTTAGCATTTTAGCTTCCGAAGGTTCGCCAACCGAGAGCTCGTCCTCGGCAAACTCGTCCTCGCTCGCTGGCTTCGATGTCGAGAGTCGATGATGATGATAATGATGATGGTGATGATGAAGTCGATTTCTCGCATTCAACTCGCTCTCTTCGTCCGTTTCCGGATGGTCGCCTAATTCATTTCCAACATAAAGATAACATTCCATTAAAATATTGAAACGTTCGCATCGTCATATGGGGGGGATAAGATAAACAGCAGCATGAATCCTGTTATCCAAGCTTCGAGTTTTAGTAACTTTTACACATTTATCCGCACTCAAAGCGAAGTTATATCGTTATAATTAATCGAGCACACGATAAATCGTCATTTTTTTTTGCTGCCAGTTTCGGATACGAGAGTTTCGATAGTATGAGTGAAAAAAAAATGAATTAGTAGGGAATCGCGTTGTTTAGAACTTCAAACTCACAAAACGAATTTTAATAACAAAATAATTAATAATTATATAGGCAAAGAATTGACGAAAGTGTTGCAGCGATGACGATTTATGGATTGAGAAATTGTGAAACGGGGGAATATTAATCGATTAGAATGAAGCATCAATGGCATAGACAAGGGTCGAACGATTTCGATTACAAGGTACGAGGGTGCCAATCCGCGTCTGGATTACAAACGTTTGGCGTTATCGATATAATCTCGTTTATACAATTGTCCGAGAGTCTCCGAGGCTCGTACCAACACGTGTGCGAGTTATAAGTGGTACGTCGTATATATATTCGATTAACGCGTTCGTGTCAAACGTCGAAAGCCTCATCTCCATGCTAATTAGCCCGGGACAGGGGCGGGGGGGGGGGGAGGGCTTCGGACGAGAGCTGTCCGACCGGGGCTAATGGGAAGTATGAGTCAGGGGTCGTGTGTCACGCTTATCTTCAGGCCCGCGAGGCTCATACAATATGCATGTCCATCTGTGAATGTTCTCTCGTATATCCTGACATAGAGACTTATTCGTAGATATATAGAAAAAAGGTAAGGAAGGCAATGCGAAAGGAAAGACGAAATACGCTCTCTCGTCTCGCGTGTGTATGAGCTCGCGAATCACAAAGCTAAATCGGATAGACAAACGCGTGGGGTAGCTGGATCGTGAACCCCGAGACGTTATAGAAACATAGTCGTTACCCGTGCGTAAAATTGTTAGAGCAGCCTTGTCGTGGGTCGGGGCCTTGTCGGGCGTCGACATGGCTACTCTACCATCAAGCGCCCGAACCCCGCCCGATCGGGCACCGAAAAGGCAACGCATTTTACCTGCCCGTTCCTTTCTCAATTCAATTTCATTCCCATCAGCAACGTTCAAAATTTTCAGTGTTTAATAATATTTTTACATTTTATTATCATCAGCAAAATTTGGACATTCTTGTCCAAATAAATTTACCCACGGGTATAATCGATTAAGATAATAAAAATAAATTTAGTTTATCCAAACACTTTTTTTGCTCGTATACATCGAAAATTTTCACATTTTTTTTTGGTCAACTTTATCGAATTATTTGCATTCAGTTTGATTGACTTTTTCGATTATTTGTGGACTTGCGATGAACGCGAAAGACATTCATATTGGAATTTTGTTGTAAATTCTGATGGCGAGGCTGATTCGATTCTTCGCGTACAATGTGACAAGCTGCTGTTATTAGTGAGGAACACGGTAGAGCGAAAGTTCGCGGGGTTAGGAATAAGAATAAATGAGAGATGAGAAAGAAGATCTTGGGTGTTAGGCCAACGGCAAAACTGACAGGCAAACGGACAGACGCATTCGCAAAGATGGGCGCCTACCTATTTGCTCTCCTCGTCGAGAAAGACAGATATAAAGAGGGTGGTGGAGAGCATGTGGTTATAGCAGATCTCTCTGGTAGATCTCAACGTCATCAGACGCTACTCTCGTCATCTAGAACCATGTTCAACCCATAAATCTATCACATTTTTCTCAACTATTTTTCAATCGACGAAAATGTAATAAATATAATTTGACGATTATGACAGGCAATCTGCGATTTCAAGCCCACGATTCGCATGAAAAATGTTTCTCGTTCGATCAACATATTTTCTTGTTCTCGCGCCGAACTAAACCTTTCAAGACTGCGAACATTTTTTCTAAAGTTTGCGATTAGGAAATGGAACTTTTCATAAAATTTTATAAATGTTTGCATCGTCGATGATCACTAAGGGAATTGAATTCGATTCTAAAGTTTCTGAGATCTTGGCCGGGTGTTGAATTAAATAAAATTTTTTCACTTACCGTTGCTCAGTTCCTCGTACACAGGATTGTAGAGGTCTTGCGACGTGTACGGATCCGGTCCTGGGCTGCTGCACACGAAAACACCTCGTCCACCCTCTTTCACGTCGAGCATCTGATGGATAACAAAAAATAAAAACAAAATTTAAAAAATAAAATAAAAACAAGTCTTTGCTGTTGCATTTTCGAATTAAATGCATCACGATGCTCAAGAGCAGCTTGATAATTTCGGCAACAAGTACGCCCCATCAAAGAAACCGACAGTTTTGTTCACGAACTTTGTCGGAAACTTGTTGCTGGGCATTTAAATCAAGAATTGAAGAATAATTATTGATTTTCGCTGTCCGCACGGTACTTCTCGTGTCACAATAAATCGTGATTAAAACCGTGGCTCAAATTCGTCTCGAGTCACTCGCGGAAATGTTGTACATCGCGAACCCGTTAGTTTCGATTTCTGCGAGTACAAGGGCATCGTGAGAATCGATTCGTGCATCTCTCATGATTAACGCATCCCCCCGACTCGAGAATACATAGCAACGAGGGTTATTTAGAACCGACTTTTGCGATTTGTATCGACATAAATGGAGTACGATAAATCGCTGTGTAGCTCCGAGGTACAGTCACATTATTATCGTTTCGCAAGCTGACCGAACTTCCGTTTATATGAATCCCTAGGACAAGAAATTGAGTTCGTCCAATTTTGTCCCTGTTTATTCGTTTCTGATCCTGTGAATTAATTTTTTTTCTAATTCCAGAAAATAAAAAATAAAATAAAAAA
The DNA here is from genome assembly GCA_030522525.1 of Campopleginae sp. 14b. Classification (NCBI taxonomy): domain Eukaryota; kingdom Metazoa; phylum Arthropoda; class Insecta; order Hymenoptera; family Ichneumonidae; species Campopleginae sp. 14b. Next base: position 9,488 of record JAPYYS010002341.1, read on the forward strand.
TTTGTAAAAGAATGACGATGTCCGCATGAACCTCCCGAATGCTTCGATACTAAAACGTTAATGATCCTTTTCGTCGATAAATAGTAATCCTGGAAATGCAGCGACCATGTGCACGGATACTAAAAAATGAAATGAATATTCTTCATTTGAACAATGGGAACCCTTTAATTTGCCTCCAATGTTTAGATAGTCGGACGTATAATCGTTAAAACTTTTGTGAATTGTGTAACGTGTTCGACTTTAGGGAGAGTAAAATTTTTCCTTCCGATTCAAAGATTCGGGTGGTTCGAGTTGAATCGAAGAGAAATGAGACGATATGTTAATTTTGCTCGATAATTCGTGTATGCTTTGGAAAATGAGTGAAATGTTGATTCGAGATATCTGTATATTTGCGAGCATGTGTGCAATGGTACAAAACGAAGAGAAACGAAGAGAGAGAGAGAGAGAGAGAGAGAGAGAGTAATTCTTATGGGGTAGCGGATAGATCCGTAGAAATTACGCCCTTTTGTTGATTAACGGCTCGTTTATACTGGCATATGGATACATATGTGTATATATATATATATAGAATAACGAGAAGATCACTAAGTGATCGAGAGTTGGAGGAGTAGCAGAAGCAGAAGCAGTAGCTAGGGAAAAGTGCCATAAATTCGCAGGGTCTCAAAAGTTCTTCGGGAGTGGAAGGTTTACTGTCGAAAGTTACGTGGTAGAGAGAACTGCCGAATCGAGAGCGGGTTCTCGTTATAAGCGTTGGCGTCAGTTTTCTCTCTCTCTCTCTCTCTCTTCGGCTCTTTTTCTTAGTCTATCTTTTCTCGTTTCCTGTGAGTAAGAGAGAAAGTTCCCATTCGAGTAGTGGTAGTGGGTGCTTCTAGGCTCCTCGAGAGCCGAACATATACGCGCGCAGTCGAGACGCGATTTCCCGAGCGTTCCTGCACTTCTCTGAAGCTAGTGCCTCTTTAAAGTCCATTGATGCGAAGCAAAAAGAGACTTCGCACGAAAGATCGACACACAACCACAAGCCACAGCGACAAAGGTCAGCGTACCACACGCGGATACGGGACGAGACGTGTATAGATTTTTCGTTGAAAATCAATTTACGCGGCAATTAGATCGACCAAAATCCATGGACAAGAATCGATATCCTCCGAGTTCTTTTCCTTCCCCCACATTTCACGCTCTTCGTACTTTTAATTAAAAAATGGCGGTAATTATATCTCAACGATCGAGCCAAAAGTCGCTTCAAGTTAAAATTTGCCAACTCCAGTTTGGGAAAATCCTTTCTCGTGCAATATCAGAAGAAAATGGGATGTGTCTGCGGAATACAACCGAAAACTTGTTTATCCTTTTACGATTAATTCGCACAGATGCAAATGTCACGATAAATTATGAATTTACGCAGACTATTGTTGTGATTAATTTACATGGATGTATACAAGCACGCTAATTGTTAGTTACTGATGCCGATTGTATCCGGCTTAAGTCTCCTTATAGCACAATCACTTTCCAACCCCGGTTGTATATGTATATCCCGCGACCCTCTCTCCATTCGTAAACCGCCCCTTCACGACGAACCAAAAACCCGATATAATCTCTACAACAGGTGGATATGTGAGCAAACATGTATGTATGTATATAGACGCTTTATATAATGCGAATGTGCTGGAGCATATACGAGTTATCACCTCCACGACTACGTGGCGCGGTGTATCCTACGTTTTGCTACTAGTCAAATCCGATCAATCGATTCCGTACGTGCTCGCGCGCGTTCCCTCAACCCTCGCCCCTCGAGCCTCGCATCATCCCTCCTCGTGTACTTTCGAGATTCTCGAATCCGATCCGTTTCGCGTAAAAGGATTCAGGCCCGCCAATCAGATTGCGATCGTCTACGATTAAGCGTCGAAAAAAAAAACAGAGAAATAAAATCAACGACTCGCCGCGCCTCACTGATTCACTCAAACTTTACTATGTGTTTCCGAAAGAAAAAGAAAATTAAATAAACATGAAACACGATTTGCACAAATAGTTTATCACGCTTCGTACTGATTCCAAATTTTATCAAATCTCACGCGCTTTATATATTCTACACCCATGAATTTCAACAAACATCGCTATTTTGGCAAAGAGTTTAATTGTTTCATCTCGTTACTGAATTTTTTCTATTATTGATATTTCGCGATTTTATACTCTCGTCAATTCTCGTCATGCTTTCTGACCTTCCCGGAGCAAAGTTTGGACACAGAAGTGGTTATTCCGTTCGTGTCCACGAGTTTTTTTTTCTTTTTTTTTTTCGGGAGCGTTGTTTGGTGCGCGAGCTTGATTTTTATGTTTCCATTGATGTCTTTGAAAAGTCATTTTCTTTTGCTATTAAATTTAAATTTGCAAATTCTTATTGTCAAACGTGCAATAAAATATTTATCTTGTAATTTCGTGATTGTGTAGTATTGCAGAATTTGCACACAATTGTACGAGATCCTCGTTATTGTGCTCATGCTTTTTCTGTTTTTTTTTTTCTTATTTATTTTTCTCTCTTGTATCAAGAACGAATAATCGCGTGCGCTTCGATACTATCAATATTCGTAAGGACTTGGATTTTGGGATGGGCATGTGGACCGGGTCAATAACCACTCCTCGTCAAAACGTTTTTGTTTTTGTTTTTTTTTTTCCTCCATTTCTCTTTTATTTTTTTCAATTCCCAT
>JAPYYS010002387.1:1988-17598 GCA_030522525.1 Campopleginae sp. 14b
TAATTAATATTTTATATTAATAAATATTAAATTAATTATTTTAATTAATAAATATTTAAAATTCATAAATTTATGAATTTAAAATATTTAATTAATTTAAATCTAATTAATATTTTATATTAATAAATATTTAATTAATTTAAATTTATTAAAATTTTTATATTAATAAATATTTAAAATTCATAAATTTATGAATTTAAAATATTTAATTAATTTAATAATTTAAAATTATATTAATATTAAATTATTAATAAAATCCCAATAATAATTTTTTTTTTTAATAAATATTTAGTAAAGAAAATTTTAATTTTTTAAATAAATTTACAATTTATTACTTTAATCAGACACATTACTAAAATTTTATATATTATATATTTCTTTAAATTTGCAATTTAAGATTTTGAATAAACTAAAAATTTATATAAAATAAATTAAAATCAAAAAATGATTATTTTCTACTAATCATAAAGATATTGGAATTTTATACTTTATTTTTGGAATATGAGCAGGAATAATTGGAACATCAATAAGATTAATTATTCGAATAGAATTAAGTAACCCTGGATATTTAATCAATAATGATCAAATTTATAATTCTTTTGTTACAGCTCACGCTTTTATTATAATTTTCTTTATAGTTATACCAATTATAATTGGAGGATTTGGAAATTGAATAATTCCATTAATATTAGGGAGACCTGATATAGCATTTCCCCGAATAAATAATATAAGTTTTTGATTATTACCACCATCATTAATATTATTAATTTTTAGATCTATTACAAATCAAGGAGTTGGAACCGGCTGAACAGTATACCCCCCCCTATCATTAAATTTAAGTCATGAAGGAATATCAGTTGATATAGCTATTTTTTCTTTACATTTAGCAGGAGCCCAGTTTTAGCAGGTGCTATTACTATACTTCTTACAGATCGAAATTTAAATACATCATTTTTTGATCCTTCAGGAGGAGGTGATCCCATTTTATATCAACACCTATTCTGATTTTTTGGTCACCCAGAAGTTTACATTTTAATTTTACCTGGATTTGGAATAATTTCACATATAATTTTTAATGAAAGCAGAAAAAAAGAAAGATTTGGTTCAATTGGTATAATTTATGCAATATTAACCATTGGATTTTTAGGATTTATTGTTTGAGCTCACCATATATTTACAATTGGAATAGATGTTGATACACGAGCATATTTTACCTCAGCTACAATAATTATTGCAATTCCAACTGGAATTAAAGTATTCAGTTGATTAGCAACTATTCACGGCTCAAAAATAAATTTCAATTCAACAAAAATTTGAAATCTTGGATTTATTTTTTTATTTACAATTGGTGGATTAACAGGTGTAATTTTAGCAAATTCATCTATTGATATTATACTTCATGATACATATTATGTTGTTGCTCATTTTCACTATGTTTTATCAATAGGAGCAGTTTTTGCAATTATAAGAGGATTTATTTATTGGTATCCTTTAATTTCAGGCCTTAATTTTAATAAAAAATGAATTAAAATTCAATTTTATACTTTATTTTTAGGTGTAAATTTAACATTTTTTCCCCAACATTTTTTAGGATTAACTGGAATACCACGACGTTATTCAGATTACCCTGATTCATACATATTATGAAATTCATTATCATCAATTGGTTCATTTATTTCTTTAATTAGATTAATTTATTTTATTTTTTTAATTTGAGAAAGAATAATTTCTCAACGAATTAATATTTTTTCATTTTTTATAAGTTCATCAATTGAATGAATACAAATATATCCACCATATAATCATTCATTTAATGAAATTCCTCTAATTAATAAATAAATTAAGAGAAATATATATATATATATATATATATATATATATATATATATATATATATATATATATATATATATATATATATAAAAAAAAAAAAAAAAAAAAAAAAAAAAAAAAAAAAAAAAAAAAAAAAAAAAATAAAAAAAAAAAAAAAAAAATAAAAAAAAAAAAAAAAAAAAAAAAAAAAAAAAAAAAAAAAAAAAAAAAAAAAAAAAAAAAAAAAAAAAAAAAAAAAAAATAAATAATTAATATTAATATTAATTTAAAAATATTAAATTTTTATATTTTTAAAATAAACACATGATCAATAATTAATTTACAAGATGCAAATTCCCCAATTATAGAAAATCTTAAATTTTTCCATGATTATTCATTATTAATTTTATTAATTATTACAATCATAATTTCATATATTATTTTAACTTTAATATTAAATAAATTTAATAATAAATTTATTTTAAATAATCATAATATTGAAATTATTTGAACTATTATACCAATAATTATTTTAATTTATATAGCTATCCCATCATTAAAAATTTTATATTTAACTGACGAAATTTTTAACCCAATTTTAACAATTAAATCAATTGGCCACCAATGATATTGATCTTATGAATATTCTGATTTTAAAAATATTAATTTTAATTCTTTTATAATTAAAAAATTTAATAAAAATAATTTTCGATTATTAGATGTTGATAACAATATAATTATCCCTTTCAATTCTCAAATCCGATTATTAATTAATTCATCTGATGTAATCCATTCCTGAACAATTCCAGCCCTTGGAATTAAAGCAGATGCAATTCCAGGACGAATTAATCAATTATTAATCAATTTAAATCGCCCAGGAATATTTTTTGGACAATGTTCAGAAATCTGTGGATTAAATCATAGTTTTATACCAATTGTTTTAGAAAGAACCTCAAACTTAAACTTTATTAAATGAATTAATTTTAATTTATTAGATGGCTGAATTTATAAGCTTTGATCTCTTAAATCAATTTATAGTATATTTATTATACTTCTAATAAAAAAAATTAGTTAAATTATAACATTAAATTGTCAATTTAAAATTATTCTTATTATAATATTTTTTTATACCACAAATATCTCCTTACAATTGAATTTTATTAAATTTATTATTTACAATAATATTTTTAATAATAATAATTATTTTAAACTTTATCTATGTAAAAAAAAATAATTTAAAATTTAATAAAAAAAATTTAATTTTTATAATTAAATGATAACAAACTTATTTTCAATTTTTGACCCAAATACTAATAATTTAATGGAAATAAATTGATTAAGCTCAATTTTAAATATTTTTTTAATTCCAATAATTTATTGATTTTCAAGATCACGATATATTTTTTTTGTCAAGTTAATGTTAAAAATAATATATAAAGAAATTAAAATTATTTTAAAAATTAAATTTAATTATCTTAATTCAATTTTTTTCATGACCCTATTTATATTTATTTTGATAAATAATTTTATAGGGATATTCCCATATATTTTTACATCTTCAAGACATATAATTTTTTCATTAACATTTTCTTTACCAATATGATTTTCATTAATAATATTTTTATGAACAAAAAATTGAAATTTAGCATTTGCGCATATAATTCCACAAAGAACCCCTAAAATTTTAATACCATTTATAGTATTAATTGAAACAATTAGAAATTTTATCCGACCAATAACTTTATCAATTCGATTAACAGCTAATATAATTGCCGGTCACCTATTATTAACTTTATTAAGAAACACAGCTAATTCAAATTTAATTTGAGTGATAATTCTTGTAATTTTAATTCAAATTATTTTATTAATTTTAGAATTTAGAGTTTCAATTATTCAATCTTATGTTTTTACAATCTTAAGAACTTTATATTCAAAAGAAACTAATTATGAAAATTAATTTAAAATTAGTTAATTATTGTTCACATAACCATCCATGACACTTAGTGACTTTAAGTCCTTGACCATTAACCACTTCTTTAAGAATATTTATTTTATTAATTGGTATTATTAAATGATTTCAAGAATTTGATTATAACTTAATAAGTTTTGGTTGATTAATATTAATTCTTTCAATTTTCCAATGATGACGAGATTTATTTATTATTTCAGAAATTTTTTTTTTTATCTCATTTTTCTGAACTTTCTTTCATATATCTCTTTCCCCAAGAATTGAAATTGGAAGAATATGACCTCCTATAATAATTTTACCTTTTAACCCCTTTAATATCCCCCTTTTAAATACTATTATTTTATTAAGGTCAGGAATATCAATTACTTGAAGACATTATATAATTTTATCAAATAATTTAAAAGAAAGTTTAAAAGCTTTAGAAATTACTATTATTCTTGGTATTTATTTTACTTTTTTACAATATATTGAATACCAAGAAGCTAATTTTTCAATTTCAGATTCAATTTTTGGGAGAATTTTTTTTTTGACAACTGGATTTCATGGATTACATGTTATTATCGGGACAATTTTTATTTTAATTACATTTTTTCGATTAAAAAATATACAATTTTCTTTTCACCATCATTTTGGATTTGAAGCCTGTTCATGATACTGACATTTTGTTGATGTAATTTGATTATTTTTATATATCTTTATTTATTGATGAAGTTATTAATTTTAATAGTATAAATTAGTACATTTAATTTCCACTTAAAAAGACTAAATTTTAGTTAAAATAATTATAATTTTAACTATAATATTAATTTTTAGAATATTTATTTGTTTAATTTTATTAACATTTAATTTTTTATTAACTCTTAAAAAAAAATTAAACCGAGAAAAAAATTCCCCCTTTGAATGTGGATTTGACCCTTTAATATCTTCTCGTTTACCATTTTCTATTCAATTTTATATAATTAGAATTATTTTTTTAATTTTTGATATTGAAATTATTATTTTTTTTCCTTTAATTCCTGCTTATTCCTATTTTTTTTATTATAATTTTAATATTAGGTTTATATATTGAATGATTTGATGGAGCATTAAAATGATTAAAATAATACTTTTTTTTTTAAAAAAATAAAATTTTACTAATCTTTAATAAAAAATTTTATAATAAAAATTAATTTAATTTTTTTTTACCCTAAAAATTTAATTGTTGTTTAAAATATAAATTAATTAAATTTTTATTTAATTTAATAACTTTAAAACTCAATTAAATTTTTTAATTTAAAATATTAATTAAATTTTATAATGAAAATTAATTTAATAATTAATAAATTAAATAAAAATTTATATAAATAATTTTAGAATATTAATTAAATTTAATAAGATTTTAATAACTTTAAAATAGGATACTTTATTTAATTTGCAATTAAATTTTATTAATTTTTATTAATGTATCTTAATAAGTCCAATAAAATATTTATTTCAATAACATTTTGAAAAATAAAATTTAATCTCAATTAATTGAAACCAAAAAGAGGTTAATTATTGTTAATAATTAAATTGAGTTAAACTCCAATTAAAATTTATCCCAACTTAAAATTAATTTAATAATTATATAAATTATAATTTAATAATAAAAAAATCAACTAAAAAATTTAATTAAATTTTTTATTAAATCAATTGATTTTATAAATCTTTTTTAAAGTATCATAAAATAATGTTTTCAATTTCGACTTGAATTATAGATTTAAATCTCTTTAAATTAAAATTATTAACACATTTTTATTTAATTTATTAGCTATTTGATTAATTCTCATAAAATTATTTATATAAATTTTTATTAAATTTAAAAAATATTAATAAAATAATTTTAATAATTTAATGTAAATCTTTTAAAAATAAGTATGAACTTAAGAAATTTCTAACTTCTAAAATTATGGTTTAAATCCATTTTTATTTTTAATAATATTAAAATATTAATTGAATATATATATATATATATATATATATATATATATTAATTTAATTTTTAAAACTTTATATTTTCATAATAAATTAATAAATTAATTTAATAATTTAAAAAACCTCAAATTTAAACTTTAAATTTATCATTTTTTCAACCTTTAATTTTATAAATATTAAATGGATAAAAATTTTTAAAAATATATTTGAATCAAAATTTTTTATTACAAAATTATATTTTAATTGATTTAATAGAAATTGAATAATATTAATTAAATCATTAAATTAATTATATTTATATAGTTTAAAAAAACTTTATATTTTCATTATAAAATTAATATAATCATTTTATATTTATAAATTTTATAATGAAAATTAATTTAATAATTAATAAATTAAATAAAAATTTAAACTTTTATATTATTAACATTTTTATTTAAAATTAAAATTTTTATATAATAATTAAATAAAAATTTATTTTATAAATAAATAATTAATAAAGACTTAAATCATTTTATTATTTAAAGAAATTATTCATCTTAATATCTTCAATATTAAACTTTAAAATTAAGCTATTTAAATAACATATTATCATAATAATAAAATAAAAAATAAAAATTAATATAAAATAAAAATTTTTATCAAATAAATCTATAAAAAAAATTTTTTTAAAATAAGATAAAATTATAGACCTTAATATAAATTCATTTCATTTTAAATCAATTAAAATAAATTTTTTTTGAAAAAAAATCAATAAGTTAATTAATTTAATATTATAAATAATAAATATAAATCATATGTTAATAAAAAAATATATATAATTTTTTATTAATAATAAATTTTTATAAGAAATTATTAATAAAGGTAAATTTATACCTCAAAATAAACCTATAAATATAAATAAATAAATTACTAATTTCAATTCAATTCTTAAAAAAATTAAATTTTTTGAAGAAAAAATCACCCAATTTAAAAGAAATCCTATAAAAATTCTTATTAAAAATAAAAATATTATTGAATTAAATATTAAACTTTTTAAACTTTTAAATTTATAATAAATATTAATTGAAGAAACAGTAATAAACGAATAATATATTAATCGCCAAGAATAACTAATTGTTAACCCCATTGAAAAAAATAATAATAAAAATATAAATTTATTAAAATTATTTATTAAATATATCTCTAAAATTTTATCTTTTGAAAAAAATCCTGATAAAAATGGAATTCCACACAATGATAAAGTAGAACAATTAAAAACTATTCTTACTAAAGGTATATTTATAAAAATTATTCTAATATAACGAATATCTTGATTTAAAGTTATATTATGAATAATAATTCCAGCACATATAAATAATATACATTTAAATATAGCATGGGTTAAAAGATGAAAAAAAGAAATTTCTATAAATCCTATTGACAAACAAAAAATTATTACCCCTAATTGTCTTAAAGTTGAAAAAGCAATAATTTTTTTAAAATCAAAATCTATATTAGCACAAACCCCTGATATAAAAAGTGTTAAAATTGAAATAAATATCATAAAATTTATTAATATTAAATTAGATTTTATTAAATAATTAAATCGAATTAATAAATATACACCAGCAGTAACTAAAGTAGATGAATGAACTAAAGAAGATACAGGAGTAGGAGCTGCTATAGCCTTTGGAAGTCAAGCTGAAAAAGGAATTTGAGCTCTTTTTGTAAAAGAAGATACTATAATTATTAGTATTAGTATATAATTTAAATTTATATGAAATATAAAATTTCATGAACCATTAACTAATATTAATGCAATTAATATTAAAATAATTGAATCCCCAATACGATTAGTTAAAACTGTAACTATCCCAGAATTAAATCTTCTTTCATTTTGATAATAAATTACTAAACAATAAGAAATTAAACCTAATCCATCTCAACCTAATAAAATTCTCACTAAATTTGGACTTAAAATTATCAATATTATAAATAAAACAAATATAAAAATTAATATAATAAAACGATTAATATTTATATCTCCACTTATATATTCTATTCTATAAATTAAAACCCTTAAAGAAATTATTAAAATAATTAAAATAAAAAATGCTGATAATCAATCCAATAAAATTAAATATTCTAATTTAATTCTTATAATTTTTAAAAATTCATACTCAATAAAAATAATAATTTTTTTAAATATTAAATAAATAGATAAATTAAATAAATTAATAATTATAATAAAAAATATATATATAAATATTTGAATCAAAATTTTTAGAATATATATATATATATATATATATATAAAAAAAAAATTATTTTAAATTTATATTAAATAAATATTTTTGATCCCACAAATCAATATTTTATTTTAAATTATTAAAATTATAAAAATATATATATATATATAAATAATAAATTTAATGGAAATCAATGTATTAAAATAATTATAAAATTATTAATTTTAATATTTTCATAAAATAAAATTAAATTACTTATTTTTCCATGTTGTGTATAAGAATATAAATATAATGAATAAGATGCGCTAAAAAAAGTAATTAATAATAAGATTAAAAATAAATATTTATCCCATATTAATAAAGAATTAAATAAAAAAATCTCTCTAAATAAATTTAATGAAAAAGGGAAAGATAAATTAGATGAGCATAAAAGAAATCATATTAAAGTTAAGACAGGAATTAAATTAATTATTCCCTTATTTAAATATAAACTCCGTGAATTAAAACGTTCATAATTAAGATTTAAAATAAAAAATATTCCAGATGAACATAAACCATGAGAAATTATTATTAAATAACTACCTAAATAACCTATATTAAATATTGTTATTAAACCTGATAATAAAATTCTTATATGAACAACAGAAGAATAAGCAATTAATATTTTTAAATCAATTTGAATTAAACAAATTAAACTTCTAATTAAACCTCCAATTAAACTTAAAATAATAATAAACTTATTAAATATAAAGCATATATTTTTTATTATTAAAAATACTCGTATCAATCCATACCCCCCTAATTTTAATATTACACCCGCTAAAATTATTGACCCAACTACAGGAGCTTCAACATGAGCTTTTGGTAATCACAAATGAAATAAATATATTGGTAATTTAATTAAAAATCCTAAAATTATCCCTATATAAATATAAATTCTTAATTTATCAATTATAATTAAATTAAAATCTAAATTTAAATTATTTTTATAAATATAAATAATTATTAATAATAAAGGTATGGAACCAAATAATGTATATAATATTATATAAAGCCCTGATTGAATACGTTCAACCTGATTTCCTCAACCTAAAATTAATAAAAAAACTGGAATTAAACTTGATTCAAAAAAAAAATAAAATATAAATAAATTTATTGAATAAAAACATATTAATAAAAAAATTAATATTCAATAAATTAAACTCTTAAAATAAAAATAATTGCTTCTAATTAAAAATAAATTTCTTGATATTATTATTAATAAAATAATCCAAATTCTCAATAATATTAACCCCCAAGAATAAAAATCTAACCCAAAATTATAATATAAACTTATATAAAAATTATTTAAATTTAATGAAAAATTGATTATAAATATAAAAAAATATATATAAAAAAAAAAATGTAAATAAAATTGTATATAAAATTTATTTATCTTAAATAATATAAATATTAATATTAATATTAATTTTATCATTTTATTAATCTCAAAGAATTTAAATAATCATTACCATAAAAACGAACAATTAAAACAATTAAGGATAATCCTAAAGCCCCCTCACAAACAACTATTGTTAAAAAAAATATAATATAAAATAAATTTAAATTTAATAATACTAAAATATAAAATATATTGAATATAACAATTACTATAATAAATTCTAATCTAATTAAAATTAATAATAAATGTTTATAATAATAAAATAATATAAAACAACAATATATATACATGTAAAAATAAAATAAATTCTCAATATTATAAATTAATTTTTTATAAATATTAAATTTATATAAAATTTCAAAAAAATATAAATTTATAAAGTTAAATTATATTTTAAAGCTAAATTTTAACATGATAAAATCCCTCATTATAATAAATTTTTGAAATACAAATTATCCAATAATTATTAATATATTCATTCTAATTTTATTAACATTACCAACAAAATTTAATAAATTTCACCCAATAAAAATAATTTTAATTTTAATTTTATTAACTTTTTTAATTTCATTTAAAATAAATTTATTAAAAAAATCCTGAATAAATTTTTTTATTTTATTAATTATTATTGGTGGATTAATAGTAATCTTTTTATACATTACAAGATTAAATAATAATTCTTTGATAAAATTTAATTTTTGAAATATTATTAAAAATTTAATTAAATTTTTAATTTTATTTTTAATTTTAATTTATATATTTAAAAATTATTGATTTTATCTTAATAATCAAGATTCTTGAAATATAAATTATAATATTATTGATGAAAAAAATAATATTTCATTAATAAAATTATTCAATTTATATAAAATTCCTTTAATATTTATTATATTATACCTATATTTTTCTTTAATTTGTATTATAAATATTTGTTATAAAATAAAAATTCCCCTACGACAAATTAATTTTTATGAATAAATCTATTTTTAAAAAAAATAATATTTTAAAAATTTTTAAAATATCTTTAATTAATTTACCAACCCCTATTAACATTAATATTTGATGGAACTTTGGATCTTTATTAGGATTATGTTTAATTATCCAAATTTTTTCAGGATTTTTTTTATCTATACATTACTGTGCAAATGTAAGACTTGCTTTCCAAAGATTAATTCATATCATTCAAGATGTTAAATATTCATATTGGACGAAGAATTTATTACTCTTCATATAAATTTAAAAAAGCTTGATTTATGGGTATTATTATTTTTTTTTTTACAATAAGAACAGCATTTATAGGATACGTTTTACCTTGAGGACAAATATCATTTTTAGGGGCTACAGTTATTACTAATTTAATTTCAACAATTCCATTTATTGGACAAATAATTGTTGAATGAATTTGAGGATGATTTTCAGTTAGAAACCCAACTTTAAATCGATTTTATTCTTTACATTTTATTTTACCCATTATTATTATATTAATAGTTTTATTACATTTAGTTTTCAATGAAACAAGATCTAATAACCCTTTAGGGTCTAATAGAAAATTAAGAATAATCAATTTCCATAGTTATTTTACATTAAAGGATTTAGTTGGATTTTTAATATTAGTATTATTATTAAATTTAATAAATTTTCAATATCCATTCTTATTAAGAGATCCAGAAAATTTCTTAATAGCAAATTCATTAATTACTCCTCTCCATATTCAACCTGAATGATACTTTTTATTTGCATATACAATTTTACGTTCAATTCCTAACAAATTAGGGGGAGTAATTTCTTTACTATTATCAATTTTAATTTTAGTATTAATGCCTTTATTAATAAATAATAATTTTTTTTCAATAAAATTTTTTCCATTAAACCAATTTTTATTTTGAAGTTTTTTTAATAATGTAATTTTATTAACTTGATTAGGAACTCAACCTGTTGAAACTCCTTTTATTTTAATTAGACAAATTTTAACATTAACATATTTTTTATTTTATTTCTTTAATCCAATATTATTTTGATTTAAATTAAAAATTATTTATTAATAAATTAATTTGATTTAAGATAATGAACTTGAATATAAGTATATGTTTTGAAACCATATTATAGAATTAATTTCTATTATCTTACTTATAAATTAAAAATTTAATTATAATTATATAATATATATAATTTAAAACAAAAGGTAAAATTACTAATCAACATAAATATATTAATAAATCATAACGAAATCGAGGTAATGTTCCACGAATTCAAACTACAATAAAAACAACTATTATTAAAAAAATATAATATATTAAATAATTATAATTTCTATAAAAAAATATACAAAATAAAAATCTCAAAAATAAAATTCTTATATACTCGCATAAAAAAATTATAATAAAACCTCTTCTTATATATTCAGTATTAAAACCTGACACTAATTCTGACTCCCCCTCAGAAAAATCAAAAGGAGTTCGATTTAATTCCGCCATTAACGTAAAAAAAAATATTAAACATAAAGGTCAAAAATATAATAAATTAAAAATATTTATATTTATATTTAAAAATATATTTACATTAAATCTTTCAATTATAAATAATAATATTAAAATTATAATTGATAAATTTACTTCATAAGAAATTGACTGTGATAAAGAACGAATTGATCCAATTATTGAATAAGAAGAATTAGAAGATCACCCACAAAATAATATCCCATACCCCCCTATTCTTAAACAACATAATAAATAAATTATATTTAATTCTATTCTATATAAATTTGTATAAAAAGGATAAATTATCCACATTATTAATATTAAAATTAATATAAATATTGGGGAAACTAAATAATAAAAATAATTTATTTTTTTTAATAAAATTATTTCTTTTCCTAATAACTTGATTGCATCACTAAAAGGTTGAAAAAATCCTATAAACCCCAATTTATTTGGGCCAACACGCAATTGTATGTATCTTAATAACTTTCGTTCTATCAAAGTTAAAAAAGCAACACTTAGTATAATTATAATTATTACTATAATTAGTATAATATATATAAATATAAAATAATCAATAAATTGAATAATTATTATTTGTAAAATTTACTTAAATAAATTCTAAATTTATCAAATCATGTAAGATTTTAATGGTCGAACAGACCAAAATTTTTAAATTGCTACTTTTAAATTTAATCTTAATTCAACATCGAGGTTGCAAACTTTTTTATCAATATGAACTATCCAAAAAAATTACACTGTTATCCCTAAGGTAATTTATTCTTTTAATTAAAAATTAAAGAACCATTATTCAATCATTTTTGTTTAAAAATAATTAGAGTTTTTTAAATTCTAATAATCACCCCAACTAAATATAAATTTTTTTAAAAAAAATATATTAAATAATTTTATTTTAATTTATATAAAACTCTATAGGGTCTTCTCGTCTATTAAAATTATATTAGCTTTTTTACTAACAAAAAAATTTTAATATTAAATTTAAAAAAGATTTTATTTCATTAAACCATTCATACTAGTTTTTAATTAAAAAACAATTGATTATGCTACCTTTGTACAGTCAAAATACTGCAGCTATTTAAATATTAATTCATTGAGCAGGTTAAATTTTTTATTATATTTCAAAAAACCAAGTTTTTGATAAACAGGTGAACAAAAATTTATTATAATAAATTTGCCTAATTCTTAAAATTTAATTTTTATAAAAATTATTAATTTAATATAAATATATTTATACTAATTTTATCATTATTTAATTATTGTTTTAACTAATAAAATTATTTTAATAAAATCTTAAATTTTTAGATTAATTTTTTTTTTTATAAAAATATATAAAATAATAAATTATAACATTTTTATTTAAAATTAAAATTTTTATTTATATTCAATTAAATATTTTTAAAAAAAATTATAAAATTAATTTTAGACTTATCCCTAAAATTATTAGTAAATTAAAATATTAAATTATAAAATAAATTTTATAATGAAAATAATTTACCTAAATTAAATTTATTTATTAAAAAACTAGATACCTTTATAAACGAATAAAATTTCATTTCCAATTAAATATTTTTAATAATTTTTCAATATTAATTAAATTATTCAATTAAATCTTATAAAATCGAGAGTAAATTCTATACAAATTATTTTTAATAAACCCTGATACAAAAGGTATAAAAAAATAATTAATAATTTTTAATTTTTTTATTGAAATTTAATTTCATTTACATTACTTTATAAATAAATTTTTTTTATTTTATATTTAATACTAATAATTATTTAATTAAAATTATTTTTATTAATTCAATTTTTTAAATATTAACTATAATAATATTTATATTTTTAAAAAATTTAAATTTTAAATAACCTAAATCTTATTATTGTAAATAATAAATTTTAATATAAACTAAATTTAAAATTATTATTTACAAAAATATATTAATAAAATTAATAAAATTATTAAAAATAAATTCTAAATTTACTTTCCAGTAAATTTACTTTGTTACGACTTGTTTCAATTTAATTGAAAATGACGGGCAATATGTACATATTTTAAATTTAAATCAAATTAAATAATTTTTTAAATTTACATTCAAATCCAATTTTATATTTAATTTAAATTAAATAATTCATAAATTAAATTTATTGTAACTCATTTTTTCTTAAATAAAACTACATTTTGATTTGAAATATTATAATTTTATTTTATTTTTTAAAAATATTTTTTTAAAATTTATTAAAAACAACAATATATAAATTTTATATTTAAGTCAATCTTATCGGGTATTATCAATTATAAAACAAGTTCCTCTGAATAAAATAAAATACCGCCAATATTTTTTAAATTTAATGATTTATCAATTAATTATTTAATTTTTTATTTTAAAATTAAATATAATAGGGTATCTAATCCTAGTTTAAAATATTAATTTTAAATTTTCATTTAAAATTAAATATAACTTTTTTATAAATTAATATTTCACTAAAAATTTTTTTTTATTATTATATTTTATAATAATAAATTTATTTTAATTAAGAATATTAATTTATATTATTTGTTTAACCGCAATTGCTGGCACAAAATTTATTAATATTAAAAAATATCCTAAATATAAATTTCTTTAATTTTTAAAATTATTTATTAATCATTTTTAAATTAAATTATTAAAATTTAATTTATACAAAAATTTATATATATATTTATATATTTATAAATTTATAAACTTTAATTTATAAATTATTAAATTAATTTTATTAATTAATATTTAAACTAAAATTAAATTTTATAAAATTTAATTTTAATATTTAAATAAATTAAATTTTTTATAATATATTTTTTATATTTTAAAAAATTAAGTATTTCAAAAAATTGATTTTATGAGAATTAATTAAATAATTTTATGAGAATTTAATTATATAAATTTTAAAAATCAATTGATTTAATAAGAATCAATTAAATAATTTAATAATTAATAATCTTAAATTAATTTAAATAATTTAATGGAAATCAATTAATTTTTTAAATAATTAATTGAATGATTTTTTTAAATAAATTATTCAATTAAATTATTTTTCTTAACATAATTAATTTTATGAGAATCAATTGAATAACTTATATTTTAATTAAATAATTTATTAAATAATTTAATTTATAAAAATTATTAAAATTTATTTTTTAATTAAATTATTTAATGAAAATTTATATAATAAAAAATATTTTAATTTAATAATTAATAAATTAAATAAAAATTTATATAAATAATTTAATAAAATTTAAATAGATTTAATGAGAATCAATTAATTTAATAATTAATAAAATTAATTTAATAATTGAATAATTTATTAATTTGATTAATTTTATGAGAATTTAATTATATAAATAATTTAATGAAAATTTATATAAATTATTTAAAATCAATTTGATTGAATAAAAATCAATTAAATAATTTATTTATTAATTTATTTAATTTAATGAAAATTAAATAAATTATTTATTAAATTTAATTAATTTGATGAAAATAAATTAAATAAAAATATTATATAAAAATTAATTAAATTAATATAAATTAAATAATTTTATGAGAATTTATATAATTTTTTTTTAATCAATTTAATTTAATAATTAATAAATTAAATAAAAATTTATATAATAATTTATTATTAAAATAATTAATTTTATTAATTTAATAATTAATAAATTAAATAAAAA
>JAPYYS010002388.1:0-13204 GCA_030522525.1 Campopleginae sp. 14b
CATTATCATGTAACGGAGGCGACCAAATCACCTTTCAATCTGTCATCGGAGCGCGTTAAAAATGAAAAAAAACAAAACAAAACTCACCCAATTCCGGGCCGCAGACCCGAGGTATTATTTGTAAAATAGCGCTGCAAGATGCGTCCTCGAAACAGAGCTGCCTCGCGTACAGACAGTTGAGAATGGCCACCGGCGTTTTTATATTGGCACCTGAAATAAAAAATCTTTATTACCCTTAGGGGGCCCGCGGGCTCGCTAATTTTTCGCGCTTCATAAGCGCGAGGTATACGAAGACTAAAGGGGGGCGCGGCGAGAACGTGCGTAAGAGCAAAAAAAAAGCGCGATATATTAAGAAAATTTTTATGATCGAGCTTTGATTGACCGATTAAAAATCGAGAAATGCGCCCCCCGAGCACCGACTCGTCCTTATTTCTATATGACGCCGCGCTGCATCCTCGTCGCAACCACTTTCACAATATTATTCAACATTGAAAAACGTTTCTCCTCTATTTGGCATAAATTTTGGCAGCATTCTGTTGTCGCCCGATCCCTATTCACATATTATTCATTCAAATAATATTAGAAGGGTCGTGGGAAAAGCCACCAAATGCGAATTCGCGATTAATCTAAATAACAATTAAATCCTGCTCTATGATATAAATGCCAGCGTATGGCAATAAAAACAAAAATGCCGCTATATTGATTATTTGGTTATTATTTGGTTCACCACCAGATTCTTATTGTGACGAAATCTCTATCGAATCTATATTCCGCTCCAATATTGAAATAAAAAATACTTTGTTTGGCACTTTTGTCTATTGATTAATTGAGGCATTCTGGGAGTTGCATAGCCGGGCGGCGCGCGCGCGCGCGACTCCTCTTCGAGCACATATAGCGACCTCGATATCTGCTCCGGCAAAGAAATAATTAACGCACTCGGGGCGATGGAGATTTGACCGCGGGCCGAGTCAAGCACCGAAAACATACAGCATGAATAGGTGCGCGGGAGCGCGAAACAAAGTCGAGACGAATCTTGGATCGAGCGGGCGCAAGCGGCCAACTAAATCGTTTTTCTCCCGATTCTCTCACTATTTCATTTCGATAATCGCTCGAGATTGCCAGGTGAAAATTGGCTAATTATCGTGGCGGGGGGGCATATATACTACCAATAATAATCGCAAGTGCACGCATTGGCACCTCTCGTGCCAATCTTAATTTTTTACTGCAATCATACTGCTTTGACACTTTTAACCGACGACGCACAAACTATATTTCTTTTTATATATCTCCGGCGATGCTCTCACGGCCGAGCCTCGATCGATTTTCGCGACGAGCACCTTTTCGCGGCCATCACGCAATCCTCGTATCAATCAACAAGTCTCTCGATCGAGAAACCATTCCGCGCTCCTATATATATATATATCGAAATTTATTCGTTCGCGGGATCAATTTTTCCTCGCGACATTATAACGGTTAAAATTAGGCCGCCCCGGGCTTTTTATCGAGGCGCTATAATCGAGCGAGGATCGTTGAGACGGGCGGCATAGCGTGAGAAAAAATATGCGTATAAATAGCGCAGGCGCGACCGCAAAAATACATAACTTTATCATATAATGAAGGATACTTGGTTGTAGCTGACCCGCTCCGGCCAAGTTGGTGCGGGAGCAGCATAGAGCAGACATATTTATTTACGAGCGAATGCTTCAAAGTTGGGCAAAAGTGCGAGCATGGCAAAAGTTGAAACTCAACGAGAGTCGGGGAATGAGATAAGCTAGACGACAGAGTCAAAATGTTAAGGCGGACCGAAAGAAGAAGAAGAAACGAACAAGACGCAAACAAGTTGGGTAACTAAGCGGAAGAGGATGACGAAAATCCTCCGGGACGCTGCCAAAGTTGACATTTTTCTCTCTCTCTCCCTTTCGAGCCTCTGCTGCGCAATTTTCCACAAGAATAAGACGGCAAAATCATATGGATTCGCTGCGTGGATTGAGGAGGATACAAGCCCTCGGAATAAAATCGCACGAAACTCGGGGCTAAATAAATTTTCGACCAAAGTCGAGAGATAAATCTAACGAGCGAATAATAACGGGGGGGGGGGGGGGCTAGCGCATCGAGACGCGGCAGCAGCCTGCATTGAGATGGGAAGAGGAGGAGGAGGAGGAGGCCACCGGAAACAGAGCAGAAGCGACCGCACAGACACAATCGCACACGCGTTTCTACGCGGAGCTCGCCTCGATTCTCCATTTCAATTAATATTCCCCTCGCGAATCGCAAATCCGAGATAAACTCTAACGCGAGATAACATTCCCTCACATTTCTCACCTTCGGCAATCTGTCTCTCTCTCTCTCTCTCTCTCTCTCGCTGTTATCGGCCTTCTGGCAAAAGTGGCCTTGCTCCTCTTGCTCTCGCAACCCGGTTATACCGCTCGATTGTTGGCCGCATTGTTAAAAATATTCTACTCGAACGGAACTCGAGCTGCTTTTCACCCGTATTTGTACACGACTGCGTACCAATATTTAAATCCCAACCGGAGAGCGCGCTAATGATAAAGATAAAAGTGACATTCGCTTTTCGGCGAATAATATATGATGAATGATTGCCCTTTAATTTTATGAAAATATATAAAAACGCGGCCGGTATAGCACGTTAACGCATCGGGGATCGACTCTTTGTACCAAACGAGCCCATGCAGCCCTGCTACCTGTTGCGTGACCGAGCGCGCGTCAACTATTTCAACAATGAACAACAAAGAGAGAGATCCTCTTGGCCAACCATGCGCGCGGCAATATAACTAATTGATCATTTTCAACGGGGACGATAAATGAAGGCTCCACGCGGGGAAGAAAATAAGAATTAACCGAGAAGCGTTTTCGCTCGACAATCATACAATATCAAGCCGCGAAATACTTGACCCTGCTCGCGCATATTAATTCGCTATCGATGCTGTATGGGGCGAGATTAAATTAATCGCGCGCTATAATTAATAAATCGGAAAATGTCGACGGGCTGCTCGGGGAATCGGATCGATCGGCCGGCGGCGCTTGTGACACGATTAAGACGCGTAAAAATTCTCCGATCCAAACTTTTCGCTCTTGGAGCGCACCGCCTCGCGCTCTCCCATGCCCCAGTTGTCATAACATTGCTCAATTATTGCAAGGCAGAGAGAGAGAGAGAGAGAGAGGAATTATTTAGGCTTTTGTCGACACGCCGTCGCGTCAAAGCTCCCGGCTGCTGCTGCTGAAGCACCAGGGAGAAAGGAGCACCTCGCGCGCTTATTGTCGTAGCGCAAACTTGCCGCTGCCGCTGAAACTCTCGGTAAGCTCTCTGGCACTTGTTCGTCATGCCATTTGTTGGATAAAAGCTCTAAACCGTAGACACAACAGACTGCTCCGAGCGATAAAAGACGATAAAGAAAGGACAAACAACTCGCAGCGGTCGACATTTAGTCGTCGTCGTCGTCGTCGTCGTCTCGGCTGGGTTGCGGCAGCTGGCTAGTGTAGCAGTAGGAGCAGCGTTCTTCGATCGATTAAACAGTGTGCTCCTGGTTCAACGTTCCGCCCGCGCCTCGTGGTTACCCATATATAGTTTGAAAAAGTAATTTTCTGTATCGGCCAGCGGCGCCAGCGCGGCATATGAAATATACACCGAGTACGCCGACTCTCTTTCGCCGTAAAGGCGTTAGAGCTTTTTCTAGCCTCGTCGGTTCATCGGAGCCGAGAAGCTCCTCAAACCCCAACTTTTTTTTTTCCCAAACCAACCGGAAAAATGAAAAAAAAAAAAAAAAAAATATGAATCCATCCGGCGGCCGGCTGGGCCGCAGCAATTAAACTTGAAAAGTTCACCGCCGCGTCGCCAACTTTTCGTGGCCCGTCCCCGTAACGTAGCTACCTCGCGTAGCGATGAGTTGGTTTAAACATTACAGTTGCAATTATTTTCTTTCGATTCGACATTTTCTCGTACGCTCAATAATAATAATCGGCGAGAGAGGGCGAGGACGCCGCCCATTGTACAACTTATTGCCCTCCGCGAGTACTATTAGATGATGCCCGCGCTGCCATGATGGAATGAAAAATCGCGACGATCCAATTATAAAAAGCAGGGGCCGCGAAATACACCAACTATAAAATCGTCGCATCATCTCTCAAATACTCGATAGAAAAACGTATCAATTGATTTACCGCCAATTTAATAATAACAAAATTTGGCCGTCGGAGGCGAGAGTTATCGCGATATTGGACGTTATCAACTCCAACAGCTAAATAAAATTTCATCCCGGTTATCATCGAGCACTAATTAATTCTTCAAAACCCGCGCAAATATTCCCCCCATTCTCTTCGATATTACCGCTTATTATCATTTATATTATTGATAGGCGCGGGTTTCGTCGGTTGTATATAAATAATTATTGGCGCCTATGCGACTGGGAATATCAGTCGCAAAGATGCCGCGCCCTCCAAAGAATCTTGCAAATCGGCCTATCGACTATTATAACCAAAGTTGCACAGACTCATCTCGTGAAAAAAATTAAACATGATGGCGAGCGAGCGCGAAAAAACTCACCGCTTCTTCCGGTGGGGGTGGGTGCCGATGGGGCACGGCTCGTTGGTTCCGGTATCGGATATATCGAATCGCAGCATTCCCGCTCGGGAAACTCACTGGCTCGTGCACCGGGCCGACAGCTCGTCAACACCGCGACGAGGCTGATTATTGCCAAACGCCCCAGTCCATGTCCCCCCACGACCCTCGACATTCTCTCTTTTTCCTTCCTCCTTGTTCCCTTCCCTCTATGACGCTCTTGAATTATCCGCCTCTTATCTTCCTTATTACCGTCTCATCCTCCAGTGGTTTACCGAGCCATAATTCCGACATATTACGCGCTACTTTGTTCGGAGGAGAAACCCGCTCGCTCGCTCGCTCGCTTCCACGCTCAAAGTCGTATCGCTGCTGCGGATGTTTAGCCTCCCGCCGCTCCCGATGTGCCCGGTGCTCGGTTGTCCAAGCTCGCCATTTATCCGTCCTCCGGCGTCTCGTCGACGATGTATGCACGCGCCCGACCGCCGAACGAGGCCGAGCGAGGCCGACACCGAGAACAAAAGACACACGCGAAAGCACAGACACGTGGACGAGTCGAGGATCCGTTGTTATCGTCGCAACACCGCGGAGGCACGCAACGATTCCGTGTACACGTGTACCGCCGCTCTACGCTTTGGACGCCCTCTCTTTCCTCGTGTGAAGAGCGAACCGCGATACGACCAACAACCGATATACTCGAGCTCGTTGCGATTATTATTCTTTTTCATGTGACAAGAGACGGCAAGAGCGGCAAGTACGCCATGAAAACAATAATTACCGATCTCTGCTCGCTCCTCGTTCCTCGCGACTATACACTCACTTATAAAGCCTCAATTTTATTCCTCCGCCCGCAGTTAATTCTTTGCGCGAGGACTAAATCTCGTAGGTTAATCGAGGTATAGGCGCGTGTTAGTACCGCGTCATCCCGACGCCCAATGACGAGGCGACCACCGCGCGCCCAATATACGAGCAAACATCGACTACGCCATCGCGGCAGCCAGCGGGGCAGCAGGGGATGGAAAACTCCCCGCAACGACGACGGCGATGCGCTTCGTCCTCTCGATAGCGCGCGCGCGCACCTACTCTCCCCGCCCCCGCCGCGTTTACCTTCTCTTTTCTCTACCTGCTGAAAACCCCACCGCGGCCCGCTATCCCTGCATCGTGCCAATCAACACCCCCCCCCCCCCCCCTCCCGCTGCTTGCACCGCGATACCCAGCAGGAAAAAACAGGACGCGCTTACGGGATATCACCGGGGCCCGTACACCGCTACTGACGCTAGCCAGCCAGCCAGCCGGCCGACTCGGGACGACAGGTGGCGCGGAGCGAGCGCGTACCAATGCCCCGCCATCCCGCGACGACCGATTGTACCGAACAAAGCACGGCCCGAGTTGCGCTCCTCGTGTTTCTTCCTCCTCCCGGCGAAAAGAGAAGCCGACTTTTGCGCCTGTGATCCCCTGCACGCCCGAGACCAACACCCGCTTCCTCCTGACCTCCTTCCACCCTTTATTACGGGGCTCGGTGACGGCACTGCCCCGAAACCCCCGGATAACCGACTCTACGTTATAAATGAGGCTCATCCTTTGAAAATCTCCTTCCATCTTTCTTTCTCCCTCAATTACATTGCGATTAACGCGATATTCGCGTTACGATCTGCATACGATCTTTATTTGTCTTTGATGCCAAATGTGTCGAGTTTAGAGTCATATGTGTGCTTTATCGATTTACGCCCCTTCACCGTTTGATACTTGCCTTTGTCTGAAAAATCGCGTCGCGTCTTGCCCCGTCTAGGGGTTAGGCCCGAGTGACAGGCGGTACCTGCATAATGACTCGACTGCCGCAGCCCCCCCCCCCCCCGATCATCAGCCAGCGCGTTCTTACGTATACACGTTGCGAGCAGGCGTTGAAACACAAATTCTTCTCTGCTCACGCTACGCATCCTCCTTTCATCGCTTTTTCTCCCTGTAGTCGGGGAGATGTCGCCGCGGGGATTAAACAACGCAATGACCATAGTCGTCAACGGCACCACACTTTTATAGGAAATGAATTTATTAATTTGCCATATAATTCGGGCGTTTGTGTAATTAAAAGAAAGATCTACAGCACGCCAGGTATCATACAGGCGTTCGGCCGGATATATATATATCGTTAATTAAATCGTTTGCATTTGTTTCTCTCTGCGGTGTGTGTCGCGCGTCACCCGCTCGCAACGCCATTTGCATCGCATTGCTTAAATAATTAAACTATATATAAATGTCGAGGGCATCGGGACGCCGCCGCCGACGCCACCGAGTTCATTGATTTTTATCAAAATTGCTAATATTTATAACGAGTATTTTTCCCGGCCAATATTGCAAAAGAAAGAAACGAAACTATATCCAACCAGACACAGATTGTAGTTTGTGGAAAAAGATTAATTTGTATCACAGTGGAACAGCATTTAATTCGTCAACATAATCATAATAATTATGTGTGTTGATTATTCTTTCATCTCGCTCGCTTCAAGCACGGCTTCGTTACATCGCGATCCTTCCATTTCAAAGAGTTTACAACGTAATAAATACGCGCTATACCTTTTTATGCTCTACTCTCTTTTTGTCCCAGTCGATCCCCAATATTATTAGCTATATTATTATTGTTAACATTAGTATTATCATCGTTGAAATTTGACGTATCTCTCTTTACCTTTTTCGCACCGCGTCGTTAGCTTCCTTCTCTCGCCTTGCCGCCCCGCCACGCTCTCGATCGACACTCCGCTCGCCCGACAACCGCCAAATAAATCAAATCATTAAATTGACTAAATCGAGCAATCGGATTTCTTACACCGAGCACCTTATGCTGACAGGGTTAAAAATCAGGCTGTTACACGCCCACACATATCTATGTGTGTGTGTGTGTCGATGTAGTCGACCAAGTGGAAAATTGGATAGACTCGGTCGGGCGTGAAAATCGTAGTAGGCAAATTATCGGCTACTTCCGCGTTGATTAACATTCCATCGATTAGACTAGCGCGAGAATAAACTTTGATCGACGAGTCCGCATTTACCCCCCCCCCATCGTCGCCCTTTTTTCCAATCTATAACTATAAATAGTGGTTAAGATTTTTTCCAAAGTAAGCAAAAATATTGATATATGTAAATATTACATATGTGTGTGGATATAGAGAATTTTTCCGGTTCACAGTTTTATACAAAGTTTTATACGAGTAGTCACGCACTTGTGTCGATGGTTGTTGCGTTGCCGTCGTTTTTTTCTACTCAATTCCCTCTCTCGTACATTGTGTATATAATTACGCTGCGCAATTGACAATTCGAATTGAATTTGCACAAAGGACGACGAGACGGGCATCTCGAACGAGCAGTTTTATTTATTTTATAGTGTCATTTATTACGTTTTTATTTCTACCCTCCGCGCGTTTCCGTTATTTATTATTCAATTTACAATTTGTTTTATTCGAGATAAAAATTTTGCGAGGAAACGAGATTTTTCTCATCCTTTTTCAAATGGAAAAATGGCAGCCAATAGTGGCAGCCAAAACAACACACATTTCATTTCTCCCCCATTCTCTCGCCGGCTAAATATTATATATATATATATACTTAAACAACTTTATTCGTCCCACTCGGCTCTCTTCTTCTCTCATTTCATTCGCGCCTCATCATTGTCCCCCCGCCATATTTCGTCGCTCGTCTCTTTATTATCACATGAGCATCTCCCGGCTCGCGGAATCGAGAGCCACGCGGCCTCCTCCTCCTCCTCCTCCTCCTCATTCTTCTTATTTTTTTCCTCCTTAAAAGGCGATTGAATTCAAAAATACAGCGAGAAATTCTCGATCCGTCTCATTTCCTTTTCTTTTTTTTTTTTTTTCTCTTAAATATATTCACTTGTATTTTCTTTTCTTTCTCTCTTCCCGCCGTTCGTAACAAAATGGAAAATTTAACAAAACGGGCAAAATCTCGTGCACCAATTTCAACGTCAATCGCCCCTCCATATCTCCTTGCTCTCTCTTTCTCTCCGCCGGGAACAATCAATCTGGCACTTTATACCTCTTATCGCTATTTATCATCAATTTTGATCTCCCTCTCTTTGATTCTATTCCATCCATCGGCGGCATAATCGAGACCGATACACTTTTACGATTACCGACCGCTCTGTAAACGCAAAATTTCTCAATCACGACCACTCGACGATCCGATGGATCGTGAACGAGCCAGAGAGAGAGAGAGAGAGAGAGGAGATTGTCCCCCCCCCCCTTAATCTCATAACCACCCCTGGCTCGCCGTTTCGCAAATAACGTACAATTATTTTCTCTCAATATGTCACAATCATCGCTATTATGGACACACGCACAAGCATACATTCTCCGTCTCCCGCACTGGGACTCGGGCGTTCTACGCCCGGCGCACACACGCCCCATATTTATATACGCCTAATCATATATATTTCTGGAATATATATATATATATATGTATATAGTCTATGAAGGAAAAAGAAGAAGGGTAAGGGTCGTCTCGAAGTAAATGACTTGTAAATGTGGAAGAATGAAAAGACAGTTACGAGTAAAAAAAAGGAAGAAAAGCAAAAGGATGGGAGAGAGAGATGGAGAAATTAGCAACGCTATCGTTCGTCCTATCGATCCAAAATCACAGACAGTTATTCTATATAACTCACTTGGTGCGCTCGGTTTTGGGGCACGCCTAGAGGCTATCGAAGCCTTATTATCATATAATTGTTTTTCTTTAGTTCGTCTATTCCGCATTTTCTTGGTTATGTTGTCCTTGAAAAATCCTCTACGTACAAATAATTGTTGCTTCATAGACACCGGGCTTATTCGTTGTATCTCGTTTGATTCAACGAAGCGATGGCGATGATGATGGCGCGATCATGAACGATGCTTTATGCTTACGTATAGATATATTGAAATATAATAGTGAATGCTGATTGGCCGGAGGAGGCGGTTTCCCGTAGGGTAGGCTCAGACGATTGTACGCGTATTCGATACCAGTTGAGCTTGATTCTCTCCCTGTATACGTAAATGTTGAGCCTGCAGTTGGGTAAGGGCCGAAGGCGGAGCGAACGCCGGATACGCAAGGGTCGTATTAAGACTCTCATTGTGCTCCTCTAACGAATTTTGAGCGTAATGAAGAACCAAATGCTTGAGAGACTCGTGAATATTGTAAGGCTCGGCGAAACCGTAACCCCGCTCGGTCGCGTATATTATACAATGATTAACAGTCCCGTTGCACCTGAAACGACAAGATTCATCAACGAGGATCAATAATAAAAAAAAAAAAAAGAGAAACACAGTGGCAAAACAATACACTTACATAATGGAAAGAGCATATTGTCCGGTACGAGAACGCCTGACGATAAAAGTACCGTCCGGTTGTCCAGCGAGAATTCTGTCGGCATCCGATCTCGAGCCTTCCAAATAGAGCCACGTTTTTTCGTCCGAATGAAGCTCGAGATCGAGTTCTTGAAGATCGGTTAGCACGATATCCCCCCCGACCACCGGATTCGGCAGGGCGTTGTTCAACATGAGATTTATCTTGGTCTGATTGATGCCGTGCTTTCTCAGCCAGCTGCGTTTCACGAGTCATTGGTATTATTATTATTATTATCGAACGGGACCGGGCGTAATAATATTTGTACGTGCGATGTGGATACGTACTGCAAGTGCTTTTCTCTCTGTTGTACGAGCTGCATTAGCTCGGGCTTTTGTTTGTGCATCTCGCGCTCGAGGGTTCTGTTGTAGGCAATCTGTTGGCGAAGACTATCGTCCAATTGTTCCTTGCTTTCTTCCAACGATTTTAAACGATTCTTCAACAATTCGGCGTTGTCGTTGAGCCTGAAAAAATAGTTTAATGAGCGATCAACGCTTCGGCGACGATTCGACGCGATCGTGCGAGAAACAACAACAAAACTCACGTCGATATCTCGTGGGGTTGGGCCTCTTTCTGGTATACCTCTTGGAGTTTCATTTGATCCTCAAACATTTTAATAGCTTCGGAAAAAGCTTCGAGAGCCTGACGCTTAAGTTGAACCTCGTACGAAGTTCTGCCATAAACTTCGGAACATTCTTGCCACTGTCGCAACTTGTCGGTCATCTCCTTGTCCAATTCGACGTATTTTTTGAAAACGTTGGCCGTGTCGGTCGTACTCGCGATCTCGTCATCCTGTGACGAAAGCGTATCTCGTTAATAATTGACGATCGAGCATAGCCCGAGGACGGACCGACGGACGTACCTGCTGAAACCGGGATACCGGATAGAGTAACTTGATGTCGAGAATCGAATTGTAATGATCGAGGGAACAATTGCGATAATAATCAACGAGATCAATGACCGAAGGAAAATCGTAAGGTTCGGAGAAACCATATTTGCCATTTCGATGACAAATCTTTATGAGTTTGTTGGTGCCGCCTTTTCGCAGGGTCAAAGTGTATTCGCCGCCTTTCGATGAAGCGTTTCTCACGAGAAAAGTACCATCCGGCGATTCGATCATCATTTCGTTGACATCGTCGCGCGTTATATCGCCCCAGTACCATTCCGCTTCTTGAAGATTTCGAGGCCTAGCTTCCCGCGAGTCAATCGGTTATTATTATTCGTCAAAAATGAAGGCTCGTCGAATTTTCGAAAGTCACCTGTGCTGCTGCTGCTGCTCCTTGTTGGCGCCGCCGTCGGGGTTGATTTTTCGCTCGTTCGCCACGAGGCTATCGGGATGATCCTCGAGGCTGGGAAAATGATCGAGAACCGGAAATTGAGGCCTCGAAACTTTTCTCGGCGGCAATTGGGGAGCGCTCGCAAATTCGGGCAACCTTTCGTTCCAATTGCCATGAAGCAGAAGCAATTCCATTATGCGAATATGAGCCTCCGTGTTGTGAACAACTTGACTATGGAACAAAGTACAAGAGTTGGTATTGCGAAGCTGCAAGGGAGAATAATATTTTTTAAGCGGCGGACGGCAACTCACATGATTCTTTCCCAGGGAGGCCTGAGAAATATGTGGCACAGTACTTGAATGAGAATGGTCGGTGGTTCGGTATACTCTCGGGCGTGTTGCAATTGGCAAATTCGACAAAAGTGGGCCATTAAATAAGACAACGTCGATCTATGATGTTCCGGAAGTTCGGCCACCAATTGAGCCAACTTCGACGCGCACTGTTGATCGTTTCGAACATCTATCGCGCCAGACACTTTGATCAATTAATTTGCCCCTCTCTGATCACGCATGCATCATCGGACTCGCTTCTAATCGATTATATACTTACCGGAAGCATCCAAAAATCTGTCGTACCATTGAACGGGAATCACGGGATCTGGCAATTCGCGAAGAAATTTTTTCAACGCGCTCGCTATACACTGAGAACTGTACGGATTGAGATCGGCATTGCACACATCTGTTTGACAAATAATTTTGTTGTTATACTTAATGGTATCCCGTATACGACCAATATATCAATGTATATACATATATACCGACCGCGATTGAGCTCCTGACGAAGCTCGATCGTCTGTTCATTTGGCGGACTGTTGTGATAAACTTTGTAAAGATCGAGGCTCACATCGACGTAAGCTCTTTCCTCTAACGCCCGAACGCAACGTTCCACCAGTATCGGAGCTTTTCTCGTCAGAGTATCGAATTGCGAGCACAGAGCAAGCCCAAAAACTGTACCAATCGAAAAGAGTACGCGTCGTTTTAAAATCCAACCCCGGGCAATTTGGTTAACTTGCAGCAGGGGATGAAGAAGAAAGAAAAAAGAAAAAAGAGAAATGTCTTTGACGAACCCGAGGTGAATCGATTGTGCCGTTGCCGCGTGTCCGAATCGGATGATACGCAATCGGCCGGCAAACCGGTTGCCGAGCACGTCCTGTGAGCCACCAATCCGCAATCTGTACGCGTTAAAATTATATTATTGATATTATAAAGGCTCGACGAGACAACGCAACGGCATACCTTGACAAAGAAATCCTTGGTGCAAGATGCCCCTGAGATATTTGTGGCACTTGTCGCATCTTTCGAGTACGCTAAAACTGTGAGGCACGAGATTGTGCGAGTTGAGAATGGTCGACGGTTGGACCGGCGCATTGATGGAAGACGAGCTCGCCGCGAGGTGGGTAGAAGACACCGGGTTACCACCGATACTGGAATCTCCGCCGAGGAGCGTCCTTGAATTTGTCGGGCTCGTCGTTGCCGTTGTCGTTTCAGCACCGATCAACGAATTGAACGGCTTGACGACGGCCGAAGCGTCGCTTCCGGGTAACGTCGGAGACGTCGATGATGTCGACGTCGACGAGGACCTCGACGGATCGCACAGCTCCTCGATGCACACCAATATATTTTTTTGATGAAACTCATCCTTTATTCCCATATTCTGTTCAACGAGCCAACAACAAAACGCACACGTATTGATACGGAGAAGCGGGGGGGGGGGGGGGGGGGGGAGAAAAAAAAAAAAAAAAAAAAAAATAAAAAAAAAAATATAAAAGAAAAAAAAAAACCACCCCCCCCAACCCAACGCCGCCTCACCCTTTTCTCCTTTTTTTCTCCCCCCCCCCCCCCCCCCCCCCCCCCCGCTTCTCCGTATCAATACGTGTGCGTTTTGTTGTTGGCTCGTTGAACAGAATATGGGA
>JAPYYS010002399.1:0-11747 GCA_030522525.1 Campopleginae sp. 14b
CTCGCTCTTTCTTTTTTTTTTTCATCTTCGGTATGCATGACAACGCAATACCAGTCTCGAGCTCTCGCTCCTTCGCGCATCCGTGTTGTTTGTCGCTCTACCCTGCTCGCCGCTCAATATTTAAATCGGTCCTCTATGAAGCTGCCCGGTTGACCATCGTTCCTTCCATCTCGAGGCATCTCGCCTTCTTGGCCGGGGATCTCGATATCTTATTACCATCTTATTACGAATATAGCAACGAGCAAAAGTTGGCAAAAATGTCCGTCCAGCACGAATAAATCTGTCATTACGATTTCGATGAAAAAAAAAAATGGGTATTTATTTGTTCGTTTCAATCTGAATAGCCGATCGAATTACGATGGTTTCCTCGTCCACACGCGCGTATAAGTATATCGAATAGCTGGTCCAGGATTGCGCGCGATTGGAGCTTTTTCCAAATGAAAAAGCTTTCGTTTAGCAGAATTTGGGGAACGATCCCATTTGCGAGAGTGGCACGCGGCAAGGACGACTTGGAACACACACGTTCTCGGCCACTAGCCCGGCATATAGACCCCTATCTTGTGTGTAGTAAATAAATATCAGCCGCCATCTGACTGGGAAACATTCGGTTTGGATTAAATTCAGCTAGCGGTGATGTGTGCGTAGCAGCAGCAGCAGCAGCAGCAGAGAGCGAAGAGACGTGTAATTTTCAGGCGAAATTTGGTGAACGAGACTAGTAAAAGCCACAGGCTAAAGGACAATACGAATTTGTAGGTACATCCATGTCGACACAACACATTCAAGGACACCTCCAGTATCCACGCGATGTACAGACATGTTCGACGTGTTCTCGCGCGCTCCCGATCCTTTACCAAATCCCAGAAACAATTCACTTAATCCGAAACTGCGTGGGCGAGAAACAACGATAGACATTCCGAGCTACGGAAAGAGACAAACTCCGGTCTTTGCGTTCGGAGCAACATGAACAGCGTACAGGCTCGTTCACAATATGCGACACACTTTTTTGTTTTATTTAAACGGAGCTGCTCGCTCACCCTTAATCGAATTAGCATTTGTTATTAACGGGATTTTTGACAGTCGCGGAGGAGGAAACCGGATGGAGCGTGGTGTGAAATATTATATTCGTGGCTCGACTTAATCGTCTTATGTCGCGATGCGCGATGACACATCCGCTTCAACAAAAACTAATATTGTTTTATCCGGCATTAATATACATACTAATTGAAATAGTCACGAGTACACACTCTTGCGGGGAGTTGGTGCAGGGAGCGGCGGTATTTTGTTTCGGTTATAGATGGAGATGGTTTCTCGTGTTTTTTTTTTTTTTCACGAGTTTAATAAAAAATGTTTTTTGAACGAGGCCGTAGATAAGAGGCGGGCAAGTTTTCCGCGTTCGTCTTGTAATGCCGGGTGAAAAAGGATGAGAAGGAGAAGAGAAGATTGTGCAAGTGTGGTAGAAATATAACCGCTCAAGAAAATTGGTCCTGGTTCACCATTTTCTTTTTCGCCACTTTGGCCATTGGCTTTGATGAAATTGCAAAGCAACCAAGTTTTAATTTGTCCTTTCGTGAGGTGGATTACGGTCCGGTTGGCATTATTGACTTGACACGAAGAATTCTCCGTGGCATGTCGCATGCCGCGCGCCCTCTCCATCAAACATTTATTTCTACAGCGGTGCCGATTTGCTATTTTTTTCCCTTTTTTTAACATTTTTTAACAAAAGGAGACTTGAAATAGTAGGGAAAACGCTTTGCACAATATATATTCGTTTCGGACTCGAAACGAATTTCGTACTTTGAAAGTGAAAATTGAAGTATATATGCGAGCGCGCATATTTATTTAATCGATCGTAATGTGTGCTGCTGTGGCTGGCTCGCGGGCATCGAGTAATTAACATCCGCGCTGATATTTCTCATCTCAAAGCTCTTAGTTTGTCCGAGGAATAGGAGCAAGAGCAGCGGATTAGATGGAAATGAGAGCTCGGGGTGGTGGCGCTGCGGCAGTAGCGATGATACATAGGGGAGACTCGGCAAGAAAAATAAGTCGAGACAGGCGGAAGAGAATGTTGTCGAAAAACGTAAGATGAAGATACCTACTAGGCTAGGCAGAGGTAATGCCACGATCCTTAACGTCGTTACAATAAACAACAGATGGCCGCACGAGTCGACGACGTACATCGCTGCTTCGAGCTTTATATTTTTATATCCAATTTCCGAGATACAGAAAATCGATTTAACTGAAATTAGCATAAAGTAGGATGAAGAACGCGAGAGGGAATCCTCTTATTTTTCCATTTTATTAACCTTCTCGGAGTCCTGTATTATGAGATTGACACCAACTTCATTTGGTATATGTATATACGTATATAGTTGCAGATTTAGCGGCGCTATCGGATCACGTAACGAATTAAAGTTCAGTACTTGCCGGAGCTAGATTTCCAATTTAGCAGTGCCATATTAAATTTGCCAGTGGGTTTCGATGCCATCATTGCCTATATCAGCTGGACGAAGAACCGAAAATCGATGTTTTTCATATTTCGAGCCAAAAGTACGATCTCTCAAATGTGAAAATTTTAAAAAAAACTTTTTTACCATTGCTTGGATAATTAATAAAAATAATTAACCAGGAATTAATTGAGAATCTGAAAGTTAACGAATTATTTGTGAAATCGGTCATCACCGCAGCAGCATTAGCCCGATGGCCTTATAATATTGTTGGTGTGTGTATTCGGCTCAAGCTGCGAGGCACACATGCGCGGAAAGGTCTCGGTATGGTGTACAAGCGTGTTGGTGTGTGCAACCTCTGAGAGAGGTTGCAATATTTCTTCATTGACCTCGTGAGCGACCTAGCGAGGGAACTTTGACGATACGATCGTCGCGGCGCGGTGGGAAGGATGAGGGAAGAAGAGAATGCGAGTGCCGAGGAGGAGAGTTGCGCGGGGCGAGCGGCGAAAGGGGGGAGGGGGGGGGGGAGGAGAAGGCATGTAATTGTTGATGAAGAGTGTAAAAATCGTAATTAGAGAGAGAAGAAAGATAAGCCGGATATATGGTGGATGACTTTGTAAAGAGTTGGGAGGAGGAGAATGGTGCGGAGAAGAAGAAAAGGAAAAAGGGCGAGAGTGTCGGGGGAGGAAGGGGCGGTATATAGATATAGCTATTGCGAAGGAAAAAGTATTCTCGCGCGCGGAGAGAGTTTCACCTGGCGGCGCCCTCGGGGATGTTAAAAAAGTGTACCCCCGCTTTGCGCTCGAGTCTGTAGAACAATATAATTACTTATTGGCAATAACTAAATGGAAGAGGTGGACGGGCTGCAATGGGGGGGGGGAGTTGGAGACGAACAAGAGGAAAGACAGCGTTTATAGTGGATAAAGAAAGGAAAAAAAAATAATAAGTTAAATGAGAGAGGGAGGAAGGTGGCGGGGCGCGAGATCGGAACGGCACCGTGAGCAAAACAAGCAGGTAACTCTGTTGAAAACTAATCAAGATATATTAATTGCAGTGTACTTCACTCATATTGCTTTCGAGTGAGAACGCTCCGGCTACGTTGTATCGCTGTATACGTATCGCGTTCAATATACACGCTCGCTCACTCGCACGGAATGCCGCTTAATATTATTGCAGCTTGCAAACGCGAAAGAGAGGAAGAGAAAGGAACGAGATATAGCGCGCCCGTACATGGGACGGAGAGAAAGAGTAGGATTAATATCTTGCCTGCTCGGTAAATGCAGACGAGTAACTTGCATCGTGAAATACTCCGATGATGTGTGAAATATCGGTTTATCTTTCGATAATTCGATTCTCATACTTGCCCCCCCCCCCCCCACCCTCGCCTCACTCGTAAAATGAATACTTCATGATTTTTGTTTTTATTAATAACTCACTAATTGGTAATACTCAATTATATATTTTATTGGCTGTGTGCAGGCAGCAATTATATATCAAATATGGGATATTTTCATTTTTTCACAGTCTGCTCGCGTCGGAATGGGAAAATCAATCGTCCAAGTATACTATTTCTCTAATGCTCGCCTATATAGCTTTTTATTTTATTTTCGTCAAGTCAATAATTGAAATTGTCGAAGAATTTGAATGCAATTAAAAGGAGCGAATTAGTCCGAAGGAAGGAAAAATAAAAGAAGCAAATCGGATTATCGCAACTCGTGCAATGGCTCAGTCACATTCAGGTGAAACAAATATATTTGGACCAAGTTCGGATTAGTTGTTGGTTGCATCTGATCGATGACCACGCCCCCTACCCGGTCGCCCACGCCTGCCCCCGCCCCGGTCTTGGTAGGAAACGCGAGTGGCACGAGACTCTCAAGGATGATGAGAAATGTGGAGTTGGACGTAGAAACAAAGCATGCAATCAAAACGTTAATTACATTAAAATGAGTCAAAGATCGGATCAATTGGAGAATCGGGAGGAGAAGGCGCGCGCGCGCGCGCGCGCGATGGATTGAAACGCGATCGAGAAACTCGTTTTCTCTCTCCTCGAGCTTTTCTTATTTTCATCTTTAATACCGTGTATAATCCTCGGCTGCTGTAAAATGTAATTAACCGTTATTAATGGAAATTACAGCGAGTGGTATCGCGAACGGATTAAACAACTCGAGACGGTGGTTTCGTTATTTTTTCAATCATATTGACAGCTTACAAAATCAAGGATTGATTATTTTTATTATGATGATATCGTCTTTGGAGAAATGAAGAAATTCTTCTTGCTCGCGGAACCAAAATTTCGGAGCAAGTTCGTTTCCATCGCTTGCCAGCCAGCCAGCCAGCCAGCCAGCCAGCCAGCCAGCCAGCCAGCCAGCCAGCCAGCCCTAGCAAACTTCTAATATGAGAGCGCGCGCGATGTCCGGTATATCCGCAGCCAAATTGAACTCGGCCAGCTAATAGGAATTTTGATTGACTGAATTAAATGGTTATTGGAAACGCGCTGGCTTGCGAAAGCGAACACGAGACCGTGTGGCTCTTTAAATCGATTAGGTTTATTAGGCCTTGTATTCTTGATCCCATTTACTCTGCTGTATCCTCCATATGTATATAGAGCCACGCAACCGGTACACCGGTTTATGTAAGCGTAAGGTCTTTGAAAAGAGACTCGACGCTTTGAGTGAAAAAATCAAATTGGCACCGTCTAATGAAAAGAAAAAAATGATGGCCATCGGAAGGGGATTGGGCCCGAGAGGGGCGACCGGTCCCCGGACAATTTTGACTTTTGCACTGGTCTCCCTTACGTAGAATGTTTCACATGGGAAAGTACACGCGTAATAGCCAGAGGGTAACATAAGATACCGAGCGCTGCTAATTAGTAAGTCTGTATCGCGCGTTCTCCGTAGCTCCCTCCCTCGCTCCTATATTCACAGCCCCGCATCCCCGATCTCTGTGCGCCCGACTTTAATTGTCCAAAGCGCAAATTGGGCGGTTTTAATTAGCGTTATTATTTCGCCTCTCTTCATGTCCGTTTTAGACGAGCAGTCTCGACGAATTGACCACAACATATTTCTACGACTTTAGTATGTGCGTCTTTTGTACTGTCACAATAAATTGGCACTCAAATTAAATTGCCTTTCGAGAGAGCTACTTTAATAAATGCTCTTGGTATCGCACATATTCCATTTCCGGGGAATAAACTGTGCGACCATTAAGAAACATAATTATATTCTTTGGCCCAAGAGTCGAATTCGTGAAAGTTATTGTGGCAAAATCGAATGATAAAAGAATTAGCCGGCTAATCGGTCTGGTCAACCAAATGAGGCGAATTAAATGAACTTGTTAATTCAACGATAATATTGTTGTTTTGAGCAACATTTGTCGGAGCCCCCGGGGATAAAGGGGATGGTGGGGAAGGTGGGGGACAATCAAACCTTATTTCCATTGGAACGAACGAAATGTGTTCTACATACTCGTGTATAATTGTCGAGATTCAAACAGACGGATGCTCTTCCAATTCCTATATATTTCGGATTTCTTCGTAATTACTAATTATAAACCGAGGCGGGGCTCGCCGATGAAGTAGAACGGCTAGAACGGATGGTCGTTTGTAATTGCGCGAAACCCGAGCCATACTCTTGTTCGTTTTTATTTCTTCCATCTATTTGGCTGCCAGCATTATTTTCCACTATCTAATCGAGAATTACGTCATTCTATGTAAACTAATGGACCGCACAGTTGGAAACACATACGAAGTAATATAAAATTGACAGGATGAATATAGTTTTCGTTTTAGTCGATGGAAATGATAATTAGTGCAACAGAGTTGGGGATGGGAAAAAAGAAATATAAATGTTGATTTCTTGGTGACGTTATGCGGCGAGTGGAAAATTCATTAAGGCCTTTGACGAGTGAATTTTGAAGGTGCGTTTAAATAACAAGAGGTATACATATATATTTGGTTGACCAATCTTTCGCTTTATAACAGGATACTCAACTCTCGGTCCAGTTGTACGTATAGAAAGTGGAGCTCGTTCACCGCAGCAGCAGCAGCAGCAGCAGCAGCAGCAGCAGCAGCAGCAGGGAGGGACATATAGGAACGCGGCGCTCGCAGTCGGTTGATTCTCCTCGCCCCGCAAGACCCCGGATAAATTAGCAATTTAATTATAGAACTGTCAGAGTCGGTTATTAAATTAATAACGAGAGAGTAAGGGAGGGGGGGGGAGTTCCAATCGAATCCGTCATCGCAACGTTTTGCGATTCGTGCGCCTTGTACCAAACTTCTCAACGTTCAATTTATATTCATTTGCTTCCTTCGTCCGTATTTGCCAGTCTCCAAGATTTTAATGAGTATTCAGCGATAAGTGCGTTTCGTGAGAGCAGCCTCGAGTCTTGCCTCGCGCACATACACATATTTATAACGCTTGTACAACTTTTAATTATTTCATTTGCTTTTAATCAAAGGCGTGTCAAACGCATCAAGCATTTATTAAGTTATCATTAGAGTCGTTTTAATTATCGTCTTGTATATCGTTCTAAAAAAGTTGACACCTCGCGCGAAACATGATGCTGCTGCGGTCAATGGGAAGACATTTATCGTCGCAACGCGTCCGCGCCTATTTCAAACGTAAGAAAAAATAATTATTTATGGTTAAAAGATTGGAGGGTCAACGTTAAATGACAAGCGCGCGGTTGTTTGAGGCGCCGTAATGAATTCCGTCTTCCGCGAAGAGGATCATCATTTTAACGATCGTAGTGCGTCCGAGTTTTCTTTTAGAATTTTCAACGGCTCGGTGCGATGCTATTTATTGGTCCATTAGATCGAGAAAACATCGGGTTTTTGTGGCGCGAGCTTCGATCAAGACGTAATGAGGCTTAATCGTTGATAGATCGCTGAATTCAGCGTATCGAACAAATATTCAAGAATCGATGATGATGCTTGACAAAATATATATACCTACGTACCGCAGAAACGTTTACATTGGCGTACATGCGTATAGAAAAACAAGTGTATGTGGCAACTAATTGCTACATAAACATGGAGCTTTACGAGGCGTACACTGCACCAGCCGCTCGTTGGTGCACCGCGCGTTTCGCAAACAGAGGCATAGCTATTACCGTTGAATTTGCACCGCGTTACGAATCTCGACCGATACGACCGATATCCTTCGCGTAATACATGATTCAATGAATGCTCAAATATTAAACATACTCTTTGCGAATTAACATAACGTTGGAATATTCTTTATCTTTTTTTTGTTAATGCGCGTAAACATCTTGGCAGGGCACGATCTCACGGTGGTGAGTCTTGTTCTTCTTGTGCCCGCGCACTTTTGCATCGATCCGTATGATTCTCGATCTCGTCGCTTCGGCCGCGCCATATACCTCGAAACTTTCAACAACTCGCTATTTTTTTTTATTTATACGAAAAATTCGTCATTTGGTCGTCATGTTCTCCGCGACATATGCCGCAACATGTGCGATGGTCTAGCATTGTGAAAAAAATGCATTATAATTTCTGGCATATCCAACAATATTTACCATGAATATTTGCCCTCAAAACTGCTGTATTTTTGTTGTTCTTTTGTTCCCCAATATTTTAGTTTGTCTTGTATAATTGCAGGATGTGTGGTGGGACGTGCAATGGCTGCGGTCAACCGATACCGGCGAACGAACTGGTCACGAGGGCAGGCGCGGTAGGTGCGGTTTTTCACGTCAAGTGTTTCAGGTGCAGCAAATGCGCTGGAGAACTCCTCTCCGGTGACAAGTAAGTTGGCTATTATTTTATTTTTATTATTTCCCGTTGTTTCCTCCCGATCGGCGTGTCTCGTGTTTCACATTGCCTTGGGGGCCGGGGAAAAAAAAAAAAAAAAAAAAAAATAAGATAACGTTACGATTTAACAATCGGATGGGGTGTTTCAGATATTTCTTAGTCGGAGGGGTTCCGGTTTGCGAGGCGGACTACTTGAAGATCGCCAAGTCGTCGGGTGCAACGGTAGCGTCGACCGCGGCGTCGGCAGCGGGTAACGGGGGTGCACCGGTGAGGAAGGGCAAGGTAGGACGTCCGAGGAGAAGCCGTGAATGAGGTGGCAACCCGGTTGGTCGCCCGAAAAAGGTACAACCAATGGCGCCGCAGTTATCAGCAGCGTCGTCGCCGACGGCAACGGCAACATCGTCCACCGCAGCTCTTGTCCAGCATCATCACAATCAAACGGCATCGATGACACAATCGCCTGGCACGCCGGGAGCTATGCAACAATCCTCGAGTCAGCTCGACGTTGTGGACGTTGCGGTCGGGGGTGATCCCTATTCGCCGCCACCGGGTCATCCGCATTACCAAAATCATCTCCTCCTTCATCCTCATCATCATCACCATCATCATCATCAACAACAGCTTCATCACCATCATCATCATCAGCAGCAGCACCATCGTCATGGGCAACAGCAGCAGCAGCAGCACCACCACCAGCTCGACCATTCGCAGCTGGGGATGCTCCACCAACAGCCAGCAATGGCGATAAGTTCTCATGGCCAGCCAGCCTATCAGGAATGGTCGCACTGGAGTGAACCGTGCGATTGAGCTGTGCCTTGAAATATTTTCGGGCATCTCGGGCTCGTGCGAGGGCGGCTGTTGGTAGCGGAGCGGCGTTTGTTCGTGTCATTGTGATAAAGTGTTTGTGATTCAATCGCGTTGCATTTATGATGATCGAACCGGAAAGTGGTAAGGAGGGGGGGGGGGGGGGGGGCGGCGCCACACTCGCAGGACGCGTGAGCAAGGTTCGCTCGATAGTACATATACAGATATATATTTAAGTGGAAAGTGGTGAATGCGAACGAGCCAGCGGCGTTTAGCGCGCTTAGAAATTTCGTCGTATCAAGTGCTTGTATAAATGGATTTCGAATTGACGAAATATATATTTACCGAGCTCAGTATCCAGACAGTTTTCGTGCATTTTGAACTCTTTTGCCCGGAGCTCGCCGCGGAAAAATGGTCAAGAGGCGATTGGATCGATGGCGAATGTGCGGAGAACGACGAATCGTAAGAACTGGTGTAAATGAGTGAGAGGGAGAGCGAGAGAAACTTGAACGAATTTGAGCGGCGATAATTGCCGCGTACACCTACCTATTGCTCAATCTGTAAGACAGGAAACGGATTATCCCCACTAGGATAAAATTAGCAGTGCTCAGATCCTTACGAGTCATTTTGCTCGTCGCTACTTCCCTACTTTCTTCTTCTTTTTTCTGTTTTTCGACTCACCGCTTCCTTTTAGAGACTATCGCAGAGCAGCGCTCCATCAGTCATTGC
The DNA here is from genome assembly GCA_030522525.1 of Campopleginae sp. 14b. Taxonomy (NCBI): domain Eukaryota; kingdom Metazoa; phylum Arthropoda; class Insecta; order Hymenoptera; family Ichneumonidae; species Campopleginae sp. 14b. The sequence goes on from JAPYYS010002399.1 coordinate 9,742, forward strand.
TCCTCGTGCTATTTTCCTCTTTCTCAACAATTATCACCATTTTTTTACTTTGCAACAATCGAGAGAGCTCGCGGGGCACAATTGACAGCAACGAGAGGACAAATTTCAGTCAAATTGGATCGGGCGAAAAGAGTCAAGAAATTCTTGGGGAAAAATAAAAGTTTCTAAATGAGAAGAGCGCGAGTAGAATCGAACATGCTGTGGAAAAAATCAGGCGCGAGACCCGGAAGAAAAACTCGGTTGGTGTCTTTTAGAAAATCATTTTTCTTTGAAAATCATAGGGTCTTTCAGCTCGTTTAATGGAAAAAAAAGCACAACGCGTTTAAGCTCGTTAGGAGTTCCTTGTTTCCTCCGCGCACCCGCGACAGCATTTCTCTCTGCCCGTTAACCATTTTGTACACTTTCGAACCTGCCTCTATCGGCTTTCCTCTGCCGCTCCCTTCCTTCCTTTTCTCGTTGAAGCTTCGTACGATTTACTTTTCACTAAACAAAATAACCGGCTAGAAAAGGTGAGAGACTATCGAACCTGCTCAACATTTTTCTCCCCGTCTTTCCCCCGTTCCAATTCGATTGATTATCGGAATGAGAATGTACGGCCTCCCGAACAGAGAAAACTGACGAAAAAAAAAAAAATAAATAAACATTCTTCACGGGTTTGTCGATCATCGAGACACCGGCGTGGTAACATAATTCCTTCTTTTTTTTTTCTCCAATAACCGAGGCACTCGTACTTAAATGTTGACGGTTCGTTACGAACACGGAGAATATTGTGAAAAATAGCAGGGTCTTGTGAGCGTCGTCGGCAATAAATCAAAACAATATTTTCATCGATCGTGCTTGAGTCTACTGTTCTTGCTCATTTACTTTTATCGGCGTGGTAATCCACTACAGTATGAATTTCGATGGACTATACGTCACAAATGACTCAAGCTCTTTCGAGGCTCAATAATAAAAGAAAAGACAAGCGAATCTGCAAGATAATGCGATGTTTGCGTGTTTATGCGAGAATGTGAGGAAAAGAAAATGAAATAAAATTGATCGGTTGACTCTTTTGATTTTGTAGTCAAAAGTTTTTGATTCTTTTCGAAGGGAGCGAGAGGAGAATAGGAAGAATTATAGAGCTCCGAGCTTAACGAGCAACTTTGAAGAAGCGCGACGGTGAGCATAGTTGAGAGCGAGAGAGGGAACGATCGTGAATGTTGAAACAATAATCAATTGTATTCACCCAAGTATGCAAAAGTCCAGCAACGAGGTCACGGAGCTCCGAAGGGCGCAATTTTTCCTTTTGCCAGGGTACGATATCGATAACGCGAATAGGATAATTTCCTACATAAAAGAAACAAACAAAAAAAAACAAAAAAACAAAAAAACGTCCCGAGGACTCGGTGAGCTCGTAAATGTGGAGGATTTGTGAAACGTCGAAATAAACGAAAAAGAGGAAAAAGGAAATATGGAGAAATAGCCGCAGCTATGAAGAAGGACGTGTAATTTAAAATTGTATATAGGTACATTTTGTATATTGTTAAAGATTTGTGTGATATAAATGGTTATTTACTACTTACGCGGGAGGGGAAAATAAATGAATATTTGGTGAGGTTGAAGTCGTTGATAAGTCTGCTGTGGGATAAACGTTAATCGATGCGACGAGGCGAGATATAAAAGCCTGGCTAAATAAAATGAATAATAAGAAGCAACAGTTCGACGTCCTCAAGAGCTTTTCCATCTGCAAAAGTAGAGTTTCGACGGACAGAGTGTCAATTTAATTGTCCAGATTTAAATCCAACACGACAAAGACACGTTTGATCGAACTTTTTCGAGTTCATTAACCTCCTCTAGATAAATTGGAAACGAAAAAAAAAGATAAAAAAAAAAAAAAAAAAAAAAAAAAAAAAAAAAAAAAAAAAAACAAAAAAAAAACAAAAAAAAAAAAAAAAAAAAAAAAAAAAAAAAAAAAAAAAAAAAAAAAAAAAAAAAAAAAAAAAAAAAAAAAAAAAAAAAAAAAAAAA
>JAPYYS010002403.1:0-16325 GCA_030522525.1 Campopleginae sp. 14b
TGAAAGTGTGGGGCGGGGGGGGGGGGTGGGGGAGGGGGGGGGGGTGTGAGCAGGGTTGTGTTTGGTTTTGGGGTGTGGGGGGGGGGGGGGGGGGGGGGGGGGGGGGGGGGGGACGCTGGTGTCTTTCTCGCGGTTCGGCCTCCGCGTCGATACTCAAAGGCTCGCCCCGAAATGAAGTCGCGTTGAATTTGGGTTTAATGTTTCGGCGAGTATCGAAGCTCTCTTTGCGATAATAAAAGGATCCGAGTAAGGCCAGCCAGCCGCGAAGATGCGCAAAGGGGGGGGGGCCGTGCGACATGGGACGTACGAGGTAGTCTATCGCGATGCGATTCAGCCTCCGTTGCTCCGGATCGGCGATTCGTTCGAGTGTCATTCCAAGTTTGCGCGCGCCGCGTTCTCGTCCAAATATTCGGCCGTTCTCGCGCGATACCGCCTCTTAAATTTCTCACTCTTTATCGCGAATATCGTTAAACAATATTGCTCGAGCACTAGTATCGCGCGAGCTCATTGAGCCCGCGATTATTCTCTTTGACATTTGGTTATCGGGCACGTGGCAAGCACAGAGTAAATAATGAAATTGCAATAAAAAGTGTAGGAGGTTAAGAGGAGAGCGGGTGGGGGAAGAGGGGAAATGCCGATGGTAATTATTGATCGCGAAGGTGGTTTGTCGTGGCTCGCGGTGGAAAAGCGAGTTTGGTGTTCCGCGCGCATAACCGACTCGCGTTGTTGTTTTGAAATTCGGTCGGGGCCGGAGGGTGGGGGAGGGCAAGGAGAATTCGGAGAGGGCGCCGGACAGAGTTGAGAGAATGTCGACGAAGCAGACGAAATGGTCAAAGGTGTGGGAAAGCGCGCGAAAGAGACGACAAATAATTTTATTCGGTGTGCCGTGTCTCCTCGTGCTCGGTTTTTATTTAGTTTCCGGTAAGGAGCTCGAATTGGAGAGTTTTATTTCTGCAAATAAGGCATACACCGGCGGCGGCCAAGAGAGCGGTAAGCGATGAATTTGTTCCAACGCCGCGATTGCCGCGATTGCCGCGATTGCCTCGACTCGTCTTTATAATTAAGGCGCGATTATTAATTCGACAGATTCCGCCGAGGGATACCTCGTATGGAATCCAAAGTGCCACATGATCGACAAGGATCCGTTTGACTGGTCAATCAAAAAATACATAATCAAGTACAATTTCGAAGGATGTTGGTCGTCGTCGTCGGAGCCTCCGATGAGTTGGGTCAGCAAGGATGAGCCGATAAATGCGAGTGTCGCGCTGGTCGTTAAGGTCCAATCGGGAATCGATTGTTGTTGGAGCCCGATAACGAGGCCGGTACCTTCGGTACCGCCGAGCGGCGACTGGGACTCGAAGATAACGTGAGCGAGGATAACGCGCAACAAACCGGATATAATACGTCGCCCCCGTAATAACCGATAATATTTTATATCGTTTGTAAAACAGAGTGGGAAAATGCGTCAACTTTGTGGGAGATCGAGCGACGTTGTCGGCCGAGATCGATACGGCTATGGTGACTTGCCGTCGTGGAAAAAAGGCGATATACAAGAATATTCATGCTATTATAAATCGAGCCAAGGTACGGGAACGATTGGAGGCGACGGAGAACGGCGATGCCGAGGGCATGAGAAAACTGAGCGTCCTCGTGCTCGGTATCGACAGCGTTTCTCGATTAAATTTCAAACGAGCCATGCCAAAGACGGTTAAATATTTGATCGATAAGGATTGGTTGAATCTTCGGGGTTACAACAAAATAGGTGAAAATACGTTTCCAAATTTAATGGCTATATTGACGGGTATGAACAACGCGGAGGCTTACGCGAGATGCAAACCGACGGTCGCTTACGGTCTCGACGATTGTCCAATGTTGTGGTACGATTATAGAAAGGCGGGTTACGTAACGGCATACGGTGAAGAAGTGATGAGCCTGAGCACTTTTAATTATCACAAAGCGGGCTTCGTCGAGCCACCGACCGACTATTATCTAAGACCCTATGTAATCGCCGCGGAAAAACTTTTGCCCGGAAGGAAACGTTTCGGCAGCAACAAGTATTGCACGGGACCGGAAATAAGCGTCGAAAGAATATTCAATTACGCCCTCGAATTTGCTCGTACTTTCATGGGTTATCCTTACTTTGGCTTTTTTTGGACAAATTCGATAAGTCACGATGATTTCAACGGGATATCCTCGATGGACGAGAGATTGCGCGATATTCTCGTGAGAATGGAGAACGAGGCTATTACGAACGATTCGATGATTGTATTTCTGAGCGATCACGGTATGCGCTGGGGCGGTATACGGCAAACCTTTGTCGGTTGGTACGAGGAACGATTGCCCTTTATTTATATTAAAATGCCCGATTGGTTTCGTCGTCGGGAGCCGGATGCCTATCGAGCCATGCGAATAAACGAGAATCGTTTGACCTCGCCGTACGATCTTTACGAGACGCTGCGAGACGTATTGGAACGGGCAGGCGGCCGCGGCGGCGGCGGCGGCGGCGGCGGTACTAACAGAGCAAACGTCAGCATTATCGGCAACGGCGCTGCCGGTTGTCCCGATTGCAAAAGCCTCTTTCGTCCGGTTGCCCAACAACGAGGCTGCTCCGATGCCGGTATATCGGCCCACTGGTGCACCTGTAACGCTTTCAGAACTGCCAGTACCACCGACAAAATGGCAATCGAGGCGAGCCAAAAATTTCTCGAGCACATAGAAAATATAATAAAACATTATCGCGACAAGAACGGCAAGCGTCTGTGCTCGAGGCTGAAAGTGAAAAAAATTCATCGGGTCGAGAAGATGATGGATTTGGGAGCGGTGGCGGAGCGGAGGCAAAACCGCTCGGGAATAACGTCGACCGAGGCCGGGCGACCGATGCCGAGCGTCGAGGGTTACTTTTATTTGATTGAGGTTACTCCCGGTGGTGCGCGTTACGAAACAACTATACGCCATCACGGAGCCAACAATTTTACTATTAACGAGGACGAGATTAGTAGAATTAATTCGTACGCGAGCAGTTCGAGCTGTCTGGAGCACGGATCTAAACGATATTGCCACTGCGTTAGAAAATGATGCCCCGCGCCCGAGCACCGCGATGCAAACCAGTTTTATAGAGCGCTCGCCCGTTTGTTCCGGTAAATTGCATCAGCCCCCCCCCCCCCGCGAGTCGGCCTTATTGCCCGATTCGGGCTCACTCGTCGCTCGCATTTATTTCGTTACTACTTTTTTTTTGCCCCTCCAACTTTGTCCCATTATTAATTTTGCCTTATCGATTCGAATAAAAATCTCCATTGCCACGATATATCGTCATTATTATTATTATTTCAAACCTATATATATATAACGGTGAAATATTTTTGTACGCGATGGCGATCGTTTTGTTCGGCGGCGGCGGCGGCGGCGGCGGCGGCGGCGGCGGCGGGGGATGATAAATTCGCAAGTGCCAAATAGAAGGAATATTTACGAATGACTCGCGCGCGGCCTACCTAATATAAATAATAGGTATATATATGCGGCATGTCGCAGCTGCGGAACAACGACAAAGAATAATTTTCGTATTTTCGTACGCAATAATTATGTAAACGTGAAATAATAAAGGAATGAGAAATGATTATTGTTACGCATATGCTGGTTTATAGACTCGTTTTGCCCGTATGTTTGAAAAAGAAAAAAATTGACAGGTCGTGGCCAAGATCGCGAAATGCCGCCGCCGCAAGTATATAAAGTTAATGGAATGGTGCACGGTTTTTAAAAAGTTTATAGCGTGCGTCACGGAGCGCAGTAGCAGCGGGTATGAAAGATTGTGCTCGTAAATAAATAGCGCGGTGGTTATTACAGGATCGACGGCGGCGGGAGAAACGATAAAAGCTGGCAGTTGCGACAAATTTGACAAGAGTCTCGTATATGCACTCGCGGACGAGCGGTTTTGTCGAAAAATAATGCAGCAAACATTGTCCGTTTGTGTGATTCTATTGGTGGCCGTTATCGGTAGTTTCGGAGGCCATGTCGGGGCGCAAAAAGGACTCTCGGAATCTTCTGGCGGTATCGCGGGCATCAGGAAACAGCCCGGATCGACGACAACAAAGGTGCGTCCAGCATATTATATTATTATTTCTTCGTACAGGATAGTAGAGAGCAAGCGCTTCGTCGCTCATCCCCGAGATAAATATTGAGATAGATAGGGGTACGTGTTTTTGGGCTTTTTCGGGATAGAAACCGATTTTGCATGGCTTGATTCCGAGATTACACGGAGCGGCTTCGGGCGGAAAGACGAGAGGAGCGACCGGTCAGGCGGCCGGAGCCAAGCAGACGGAACAACCGAGTCAAAATAGCGGACAGAAAAACAAACCGCCGTCAGCGGCGACGGAGAAACCAAAATCAGTGACGAAGCAGCCCGCTGCGGCCTCGCGCAACAACGCCCCTCCTCCTCTGCTCCCTACCAAAAAGCCGGCCGGCGATACCGCCAGTAAAAAGTCGACGGAGCCGGTCGCCGGCAACAACAAGGCCGTGGAATCGGGCAAAAAGCATTAGAAGCAATAACGCGCCAACGCAATGAAAAATATATATCTCACGATGCGATCATATATTATTATTTACCCTTATTGGCCAATCAATAAAATATGTTGACAAATATTTTGGCATTCTTTCTTTATACACGTTTCATAATGCTCGAAACTATACGTTTTGTTTCAATGCGAATTGAGAAAAAAGCATGCTTGAAAAATACGAACGGTGTGGCTTGTTGCGCGCCGCGTACTCGGCCGCGATTCGTCAATTTTTTCCACATTCCGGCGAGTTTTCAAATGCGAAATTTCGCGTTGATGGACGGACCGCTCGTCGTGTGTGCTGCGGTTCCGAATGGTGGCGCTGCCCTCGGCCGTCGTCGGTGTTTCGTCGTTTCGCGCGGCGCGCGCATTGTGCCGAGCAGTGGCGACGACGACGACGACGACGACGACGACGACGACGACGTTTTTTCCCCGTAATTCATTTTTTCATCTATCGATAAAACTTCACGTCCCTAATAATAGTCGCGCGGTTGTACGATCGACCCTTTGGTGAGTGTTTTATAGCGTATTTAGTTGGTAGCAGTCGCGCCATCCTTCCCACTATATAAAATATGTATTTTTGATTTCTCCTCTTTTTTCGACAAATTATTCTCGCTGCGGTGTCTTTTGCGTGAAAAATTAAAAAACGAGAGAGAGGGAGAGAGAGAGAGAAAAGAAGGTGCTGGCGATAATGTTGCGACCGGTGATTTTGTTATTATCGAGGGATCGAGCGCGAAATGTTAATTTCTTTTATGATGAAAGTTGCTGCGCGCGTGTCGAGCCACGCGACGATATCGCCGATAAATGTCGGCCCCAAAAAATGTTGGATTAACGAAATTTGATGAATTTTTCGTACGTAGAAAAATGTCTGGTTTCTCGCTCTTCCATGTTGATTCCCGACATCCGCGCAATATATTTCGCCGCGTTATACATTGAGAGAGATATATACGCGCGCGCGCGCGCGCGCTCGCGTATGTATATATAGCGAAACAGTGTCTCGAGATTGGCGTCTTTGGGAAACGAATGCCGCTGGTACGCGCGCACGCACGCACGCACTCACCGCACCGGTAAAAACTCTGTGAAAATATGAAACAGCTGATAATACGGCCGCGAATGGGAGGGTTTTTTCAGGGATATCAAAGATTTCGGTCGCGCGTGTTGCTCAATGACGAATCAACGATAACCCAACGACACCGAGGCGCATCTTTATCGAAGAATGACATTTAATAAATAGGTCAAATAACGTAATCTCATTCATAGAACAGATTCGTACGGAGGAGGAGGAGGAGGAGGAGGAGGAGGAGGAGGAGGTGGTGGTGGTGGCGGTGGAGGGGGAGGAGGAGGAGGGATCGTCGCGGGCAAGATAATAGATTGTAACGAATATAGAGGAGAATGGACAAGGTGACGCAGGAAGGACTGTCGTTTAGAGCGGAAGCCAACAACGGCTCGGACGACGCCGTCATGAATGTGGTAGAAACTGACGAAAGGATCGCTATCCTGGACGCGGGCGCTCAATACGGCAAAGTAATAGATCGGAGAGTCAGAGAGCTCAATGTTCATAGCGAAATATTGCCGCTGGACACACCCATTTTTACTCTCATGGAAAAGGGATACAAGTAGGTAGACTTTGATCATACGTATACCTTTTATTCCGTATAAATTTGTGTATTGTTAAGCGTCTTGCTTGCCGGTGTCGGTGTCTGCTTCCGCAGGGCCATCATTATATCGGGAGGTCCGAGTTCGGTGTACGCGGAGGACGCTCCGAGATACGACGGAGATATATTTCGAATAGGCATTCCGGTATTGGGCATTTGTTACGGCATGCAAATGATGAACAAGGAATTTGGCGGAACGGTGGTGAGGAAGGAAGCTCGCGAGGACGGTCAACTGGGCATCGAGGTCGATCCCAAATGCCTCTTGTTCGAGTGAGTATCGGCCGTCGTTTGGGTCGCCAAACGTGCGAGAGCAAAAGGGCTTTCGGGAATGGTTTTTACGGGAGAACGCTTGTTCGCAGGGGCTTGGAAAAGGATCAAATGGCTCTGCTGACTCACGGGGATAGTATAGGCAGAGTGGCGGATGGTTTTCGAACAACGGCCAAGTCGGCGAATTTCGTGACGGGAATAGCCAGCGAAAAGATGAAATTGTACGGCGTACAATTTCATCCTGAGGTCGATCTTACGACCAACGGAAAGCTCATGTTGCACAATTTTCTCTTTGGGATTGCCGGGCTTTCGGGAAATTTTACGATGCAGGGCCGGGAGGCCGAATGCATTCGATACATCAGAGACACCGTCGGTACCAGCAAAGTTTTGGTAAGCCACGACGAGCGTTTTTCCGCCTTTACCAAATTTAACATGCGACATCTCGTATGGCGAATATAATGAGCCGGTCATCAATCGTTTGCATCAGTTGTTGGTGAGCGGCGGGGTCGATTCGACGGTTTGCGCCGCTCTGCTGGACAAAGCGTTGGCCAAGGATCAAGTAATACCTCTTCATATAAACAACGGATTTATGCGCAAAGGAGAAACGCCTTTCGTCGAAGAGAGCCTGGCGCAATTGGGCGTCAAGCTGCGAGTCGTTAACGCGACCTACAATTTTATGCAGGGAACGACCTCGGTACCCCTCGACAACCTTGTACCGAGCAACGCAAACGCGGTTAACAATAAAGGCGTTATTGGCGGTTCGAGCGGCGGTCCGAGAACGAGATTAACGAAAATGCTGTGCGCCACGACGAATCCCGAGGAAAAACGTAAAATCATCGGGGACGTATTCGTTCGAGTGGCGAACGACGCAATGACCGAAATGGGCCTCAAACCGGACGAGGTTTTTCTCGGACAAGGCACCCTCAGGCCCGATCTCATCGAGAGCGCCAGTTCGTTGGCCAGCGGTACGTACTTAAATAACCTTTTTTTGGGGGCCTATTCCCCAAGGGAGGGAAAGGAGGCTAAGAGGAAAACGGTTGCAGGTAAAGCGGATGCGATCAAGACGCATCACAACGACAGCGAGCTCGTGAGAGCCCTGAGATCGCAGGGTCGCGTGGTAGAACCGTTGAAAGACTTTCACAAGGACGAAGTACGACAATTGGGATGCGATCTCGGTCTACCGTCTCCCCTCGTTCAACGTCATCCCTTTCCCGGTCCCGGTCTGGCTATTCGCATATTGTGCGCCGACGAGCCCTTCATGGACAAGGATTTCTCCGAAACTCAGGTTGCCTCGCCGAGCCACCGGCTATTCACACGTTCATACTCCTCGGCCGCGTCGTTAGCCCTATCTATATAACGTTGATTGTTTGCCTCCCCCACAGGTGATTGTTAAAATAATGGCCGAGTACGAGCAGATGCTGCAGAAAAAGCACGCCCTTTTGAATCGCGTTGAGGGAGCGACGAGCGACGCGGAGCGTCAAAATTTACGAATAGTATCGAGTAATCGACACATTGCCGCTACCCTTTTGCCAATTCGTAGCGTCGGCGTACAGGTACACGCGTATACGTATATATTTATTATAAAAACAACTCGATACATGGGGCCAACTTGTATTACAAGTCGTTGGGGTTTGTGTGTGTGTTGTCCGACAGGGGGATCGTAGAAGTTATAGCTACGTGGTCGGATTATCCTGCGAAGAGACCGCGCCGGACGGTATGGAATGGTGGGAGGACATGTTATTTTTGGCAAAGCTAATACCTCGCGTTTGTCACAACGTAAATCGCGTGTGCTACATATTTGGCTCGCTCGTTCAGCATCCGATAACCGACATAACGCCGACCCATCTGACCTCCAACGTAATAGCGACGTTGCGCCAGGCCGATCATTTGGCCAATCAAGTATTGCTCTCGAATTCTTGTATGGAGGCGATAAGTCAGATGCCGGTCGTTCTTATACCGGTGCATTTCGATCGCGACGCCGCCTCTCGAGTCCCATCCTGTCAGCGTTCGGTAGTTCTCAGGCCCTTTTGTTCCACCGACTTTATGACCGGCACCCCCGCCGTACCCGGCAACCAACTGCCCATTCACGTAAGTCGCTCGGCTCGTCGTTCTCGCTCATCATCCGATCGCCAAACCCTCATATACGTTCAAACTTTTGCTGTCGCAGGTCGTGAAGAAAATGGTCACGGAGATATCGACGGTGCCGGGAATATCCCGCGTTCTCTACGATCTTACATCGAAACCTCCAGGCACCACCGAATGGGAATGAATCGAGCCTCCGACGTCCGCCATCGGGCACGCGCGCGCGCCCGCGCCCGCGCGTCGACACGCACGCAGACACACACCGTTTAACCACGAGCCACCGCCCGACTCAGCACCAGCCACCACCACCACCACCCCTTTCTATTTTTTCACCACCCTCGCGCGGCTCAAGAATGCCAGAAAAGTCGTCGGAAAGAAACAAACGACTGAACGAAAGAAAGATAAAACAAACTATATTTAAAACGAAACAAAAAATATATCTATTACATAAAAAAAAAGGAAACATAAAAAAAAAGAAGATGGCCGAGGTTCCGAGGTTGAATGAATTTTTACCGTCTATAATTTCTCGTTCCCTTTCGCAAGATAAAACAACTAGTACGTTAATGGGGAAAATAAAAAAATGCGGCGGTTGAATGGAACGTGGAACGGTTGTTGTCCAAGGTAAGTATCACGTTTGCTTGTAAATATTGTTTTTTTTTTTTTTTTTTTTTTTTTTTTTTTTTTTTTCCTCTCCATTTTCTCTACTCGCGTTGGACGAAAATTGTATAAAAACGACGAAAGCATTAAAAACAAACGAAAAGAAACGAAATTAGAACACGCAACGAGTAGTACGTATTATTCATTGTACATTGTCCCGAAAGACTCTGACTCGACAGCGATCGCACGCAATTTCCGGCAGCATCAATTTGCTTTCGTATTCAATCTCCATATAGTGCTGAACGTGGGAGACCGTTTTGACGTATGTCTCGTGCCAGACGCAGCTCGCTGTTCGGACGATACATCTGAAAAGAGAAAAGAGGAAAAGATTGGTAAAGAGAGGGGAATACGGTAGAAACGTGTAGGCGTAGCCGGTCGTTTTTACCTGTGCATGGACTTGAACAATACGTGCAGATCCTCGAGGCGTTTTTTCTTCGGGAGCATACTCAGAAACGTTGCCAACGATAATAAATCAATTTCGTTAACGTTTACGGCGCTCTTCGATATCCACCTCTGTATCTGCATTTGGACCTTGGCAAAAAAATTTCTTCGATATCAAATGAAAAAATGTAGATTTAAAAGAATTTGAAAGAAGGAGCGAGTAAGTAATACCTGCCGACGCGGAAGCGTGAATAAATAATTGACGAGATTCGTGACCATTTCTTGCTCCTCGTTTCTCGTTTTTTTATAACCGATAAAACTGTAATGATGCGAAATGATATCTCGCGTTTGTTCGAGGCTAGCGCCAGCGGCGGCTCCGGTCTCGTCGCTATGTTTATCGAGAAATCGCCCATTTTCCTCATTTATTCCTTGCACTTGAGAATCGGTAGTAATTTTCACGGACGAGCGGCCAGCGATAATGCTGCTGCTCCGATGAGAAGCTATTTTACGATTATTCAACGGAGCCTTGAAAAAGTCTTTACAAATTTTTTTTTTCCCATTTTTATTTTTATTCCTTCTTCCAGGAATACGATTTTTCCCAACGGATTCGCTCAAATTGCTTTTCGTCCCGACGGCTAATTTTTCCTTCTTCCTCGCCATGCAGTACATCTCGACGTCGTCCTTGAGATCATCCGTCAGTGCGGCCAAAAATTCGGGATCAATCTGGGAAAAGGACAAATTAGCTTCCTCCTCCGCCGCCGATAATTTCGATGCGTCCGTTTTTTTGGGCGTACCGGCCCGTTGCCGCCGCCGCTCTCTCCCCGCTTCTTTCTCCGACCTATACTCGTTCATTATCTCGTTTCTTATGTCCTCTGGTAATTCAATGAGAACCGACATGTCGATCTCTTCGATCGGCGGCATCGTCGTCGTCGTCGTCGTCGTCGTCGTCGTCGTCGTCGTCGGTGTTTTTGAAATAATCATCCGTTTTTGTTTGTTTCGTTTGAATAATTTCTCGCTTCGTTCCTTCGGGCAGTGCCACCGACGCGCTCTCGTCGATCCTCCGCTCGGTCGTCGTCGTCGCAACGACTCGTTCCTCCTCCGGCCGCTTGGTTTTCTCGAGAAAATTCATTATCGAGCCGGTGGTTTTGGTGCTGGTCGATTCCAGTCTCGATATTTGAATACCGATACCTCGAATATCGTCAAATTTGTGCTGCATTTGGGCCCAGAGGGTCGTTACTTCCCTGCGAATGAGAGAGGCTCGTATGATAAAGGTAGCAGCAGAGGAGCGAGTAAGGAAATCGATACCAACCTCGTTATGACAACGGGATCGTCGATGGGTGCTATTAAATTTTTCGACTTGGTCAAATTATCGCATACCCCGTGACCCATGAATTTCAACGTTTCTCTGGGGGCGTCCTTGGCTCGGACCATGAGTTTGAGGGTGACCGTTCGACCCTTGCAGTTTGCTCTTTGCAACCGCGAGCAAACCTCTTGAGACAATTTTTGTAAAAAATGTTGAGCCTCGTCCGGATTTGCGAATCGTATGCCGTAATTTACCTCGGCCGATACCGATTTTCTCACGTGCTCGATCGCCAATTTGGCATTGTCGATGCCGCGACACATGTTGTACAACGACTCGCCCGTTTTAATGCCAAACTCTTTCTTGAGCGTCGACAGGCTGATTTTTTCCAAATCGGAGCACGTGCTCGCTTTCATATTGTTGAAAAGTTTCATTGTCGAATAGCCGACCCCTGTGAAGAGAAAGAGACAGAGAACAATACGGTATAACGACAATAAAAAGGGGAAAAGGGGATAAATGAGAAGAGAGAGAGAGAGAGAGAGAGAGAGAGAGAGAGAGAGAGCGAAACGAGAACCTGGCAAATGCGATAGGCTCATGGAGGCGACGCGATCTCCAAAGTTTTCATCGTCGAGATGAAATTGACCATCGGGTTTGGCGAATCGGGTCGCCAGACGAGCTCGAAGCTTGTTACATCCGAAGCCCGTCGATACCGGACATTGAGTTTTCAGTTTGATTTCGTTGCGAATAATTTGAGCAAATTGGAGAGGAGCGAGGTTGCTTCGCCGGAGGATTTCCGTAACGTCGGCATACATTTCGTCGCAGCTGACGGCCTCGATGAGGAGGGTGTACGAGGCGACGGTATCGTATAACGCGTATGACACCTCTTTGTAGCCTTGAAAATCGTACTTGATCGTTCGGAGATTCGGACACAATTTCAAAGCTTGCCCGAGAAACATTCCGTTCTTGACGCCGGCTTTTCTGGCCTCGTACGAGCACGAGGCGATCTCCGACATCGAGCCCAGTGGCTCCGACGACGACGACGACGACGCTCCGTTGCGGGCGTGTGCAACGGCGATCGGCGATCCTCTAAGCTCGGGATGTTTCTTGAGACCGACGGAAACGAAAAAACAGTCCATATCGATGTGCATTATGACGGTTTGATTGGGCCGCGTCGAGCCGGCCCGTGATTCTTCCGAGTCAAACGGATCCTCGTCCGAATCGGAGCTCGCAGCTTTGCTCCCGTTGCCGAGTTTATTTATCGATCTTTGCTCCTCTTGCCGACGCCTCGTTAAACTCACCAAACCCTCCAACTTTCCATCCCTCTTTTCTCGCAATTTCGTAACGTAATCCCTCATCGTCATTCCCATCGTCGATATATGATGGAGCCGCGAATTGTTGTAAAATTCAGATAAAAATTCGGGATTCTTGCTCGACGGCGGACAAATTTCGGCCGGCTTTTCGTTCTTTTTCATTGGCATTTGGAGGGCGGAATTGGCCCCGTCGCAAAGGGACTCGCTCGGCGGTGCAAAACTCAAAGGCGGCTGAGATTTGGAACAATTGGAATAGAGTACGTAGGGTCGCCAGTCGACAAGTTTTTGCTCTCGGATGCTGTCGGTGATCCACTCCGGCTTGCAGATGGGTAGAGGATTCTGCGACTTTCGATAAGCAATGATTTTCGAGTACGGCAAATTCGACGCTATAATGTGGGTCGTTATTTTAGAACGCATGTAATGATGATAGATTCCGCCGTTTGCCATCATCAAGCGTTTGAGTTCGTCGGCGCATGGATTTGTATAGCCATTGACAAAAATCGCAACGCCGCTGAATAACGCAGTCGCGTCTTGAAATTCATTTTTCGCCGCATCCTCGAATTGATCCTCCAATTTTTCCTTCTTCGCTGCCATATAAGCACCCTGCGACAAAACGACCCGCCTCATCAAAACTCGTTGCAACATAACCTCACTTTTATTTGAAATTGATTTACGCAGAGGCAAGTACGAAATTTCTACCTACCCAATCTTCCAGCCCATTTTCCGCCCACGCTTTCTTCTTTTTGTCGCTCGACATGACGATTCTTTTCGCTGGCACGCGCGCGAGCGTATCTCCTCCCAACGATTCAGAATGACACCGCGTGCGGTCATTGCCGGCTCGGATGCGGTGGCGCCCCAAGGGCAACACGCACATGCGCGAGCACTCCGGGGATGGGAGCTTTTTTGATGCTGCGTCTCGCTCGAGTCGTATAGGAATAATGCACCGGTTGCTCGTCGATGATAAATAATATGTACACGAGGCAATGTTTTATTCGATAATAATTTAATAAAGAGATTGACGTTGTTTAGCCACACAACTGCGGTTTACACTGTATACAATAATAATAATAGTAATAATAAATCACGGCCTGAATTCGGGCTCGGCTGGGCTCTTGTGCGGGCAATTGACGAATTGGATCGAATAAAAAAAAAGAGAAAAAAAAAAAAAAAAAAAAAAAAAAAAAAAAAAAAAAAAAAAAAACAGATTGCAAGTTTGCGGACCAAGAGTAAAAATATCGAAAAAGAGGTGAGGGGAGGGGGGAGGATGGATCGAGAAAGGAATTGGAGCTCGCCGCCGCCGCTGCCGCCGCCGCCGCCGCCGCCGCCGCCGCCGCCGCCACAATTGAATGGAAAGGTTGTTGTAATGTAAAAAAAAAGAAAAAAGATATAAAAATGAAGCGCGCGTGGGGCGAGAGAAGGGCGGAACGCGTGTGTCCGTGTGTGTGTTTGTGTGAATGTGTAGAAGAATGTATTTACTTGAGTAGGTAGGCGTTTGAGTAGCACAGAGTTTGTTGTGTGGTTGACGTATTAGCGAAATAAGGAATGGGGCACGATAGGAAATAAGGTGGTGGTGGTGGTGGTGGTGGAAATTCAGCATCCTCGTCGGCGGTTGCTTCCTGATACTGTTGATACTCGGAAACGAGATCGTTCATGTTGGATTCGGCCTCGGTGAATTCCATTTCGTCCATACCCTCGCCGGTGTACCAATGCAAGAAAGCCTTTCGCCTAAACATGGCGGTAAATTGTTCAGAGATGCGCTTGAAAAGTTCTTGAATGGCGGTAGAGTTGCCGATAAAGGTGGCTGACATTTTGAGGCCACGGGGAGGAATGTCGCACACGGCGGTTTTAACGTTGTTCGGTATCCATTCGACAAAGTATGAGGAATTTTTATTCTGAATGTTAAGCATTTGCTCGTCTACCTCTTTCATGGACATACGGCCACGGAATATAGCGGCTACGGTCAAATAACGTCCGTGACGAGGATCGCACGCGGCCATCATGTTCTTGGCGTCAAACATTTGTTGAGTAAGCTCGGGCACCGAGAGAGCTCTGTACTGTTGGCTACCGCGGGATGTAAGAGGAGCGAAACCGGGCATGAAAAAGTGAAGACGGGGAAAGGGTACCATGTTGACGGCGAGTTTTCGAAGATCAGCGTTCAATTGTCCGGGGAATCGGAGACAGGTGGTGACGCCGGACATTGTCAGAGATACCAAATGATTGAGATCACCGTAGGTCGGGGTCGATAGCTTGAGAGTACGGAAACAAATGTCGTAGAGGGCTTCGTTGTCGATGCAATAGGTCTCGTCGGTATTTTCGACCAATTGATGAACCGAGAGAGTGGCGTTGTAAGGCTCGACAACGGTGTCGGAAACTTTGGGCGAGGGTACTACCGAATACGTGTTCATTATTCTGTCGGGATATTCTTCACGAATTTTCGATATGAGAAGAGTTCCCATACCGGAACCGGTACCGCCTCCCAACGAATGCGTCAATTGAAAGCCTTGAAGGCAATCGCAGCTCTCGGCCTCCTTTCGCACCACATCCAATACCGAATCAACGAGCTCCGCTCCTTCCGTATAATGGCCCTTTGCCCAATTGTTACCGGCTCCCGATTGACCAAAGACAAAATTGTCAGGTCGGAATATTTGTCCGAAGGGTCCCGATCGCACCGAATCCATCGTTCCCGGCTCGAGATCGACCAGAATCGCTCGGGGCACGTATTTACCTCCGGATGCCTCATTGTAATAAACGTTGATGCGCTCCAATTGCAGATCCGAGTCTCCGTGATACGCCCCGGTCGGGTCAATGCCGTGCTCGTCGCTGATTATCTCCCAAAACTGCAAAACAAAAATAGACCAACATTGTTTTCGTCATTCGTTCGAGTACGGGCGCCGACACGCGGCGAGAGGGACAGAGGAAAGAAACGCTTGCACGCGGATTCGGACCAATTAAGCAATATTATCATGACATACGCCGGAGGATCAAGGCGCGCACGGTATGCTAGCAGGAAATGGCCACGCATGCGCGCAGCTTCGGAACAATGCCTCGATCGTTCCGCCTCGCCGCGATCCTCATTTTTTACATTTTTTACATTTTTCTTTTTCCTTTTTCCTTTTTCCAGCCATCGTTCAAAGACCTCGCGGCGAGAAACGATGACGATTTAATCGTGACGAATGATGGTCGAGTTGTGAGATCATCATTGGTGCCGGAGGTGGCAGCGGCGAGAAAGAAATTGAGTGGAGAACGGGGGGGGGGGGGGGGGGGGGGGGGGGCGAAGGCGCGCGCTGAGGATTACCATATATGAGCATCCGCGCAGGTTGAAGAAAAAGCAAGCATCGACCAAACCTGATTTCCACCTATCGTTAACACACATACGCACACGCGCGTATCTACCGCAAGTGACATTATCGTGTAATACGCGAGAGAGGTTGTGAGTCACCGATTCGAACGCTATATATAGAGATGATGACCGCGCGTCTGCTATGGGATTATTTATGGGAGCTATGGGAGCATTTAAATGCTCGCTGGGGACGCGCGCGGCCAGGGGGGATTCATTTTTTTTCGTACTCTGTTTGCAAATACGATCGGCCTGGTACGGAAAATTGCGATTATTTCAATAGAAAGATAAAGGCCGAGTTAGAATTGAGGCGCATCTGACGGCGGCGGCGCCGTTGTTGTTCCCTCGCCGCTTCAGGCCGAGGAACAGCTGCCAGACATTGATTGTTTTACCCGTCGTCGGGCCTTGTGACGAGAGGGGAAAAAAAAAAAAAATCGAGCGACGCATCCGCGAGATGGAAAATTGACGCGCGTATTATTAAAAATCAAATACCAATTGATTGGCCTTGGTTGGAATTGGAAGGTCGGGATAAAAAAAAAAGTTGACCGCTGTGGTCGCTCGAGCCGGCGGCTCGCTGGAAATCAATACGAAATATACATAGTTGCCAAAGTTGTTGTCGCGCGGTCGACCGTATAGCCGCTATTCGCCTCTGGCAACGGGACAATATCGAGCAAACAAACTTTTTCTTTTTTTTCCTTCGTTCGGGCGCGAACGAAGGTGCTCGTTTTTTTTTTTGTCTCCCTACGCTCCGGACTTTTTTACCTTGGCTTCCCGGGAACGAGGAAGCCC
>JAPYYS010002407.1:0-12326 GCA_030522525.1 Campopleginae sp. 14b
AAGGGGCGGGGGGGGGGGGGGGGGGGGGGGGGGGGGGGGGGGGTGGGGGGGGGGGGGGGGGAGAGGAAGAGAAAAAAGAAAATAGTGAACGTCCGTAAAAAAGGAGAATGAAAAGGAAGAAAAAGACAAGCATTGAAAAAATAGTCAGCGAATACGTAAAAAAAAAAGAGAAAAAAAAAGGGAGAAAACCAGAAAAAAATCGAAATGGTGAAAGAGCGGAAGAAAAAGGGATGAAAAAATGACGATGGACGCACATACCGACGTATGAATATTTTCAGTTCCTCGTTGATGCTTTTTTTTTTTGCTCTTTCTTCTTTTTACTTTTTCTCCTTTTCGGGCTTTTACGTTTTTTTTTTTTTTTTTTTTTTTTTTTTTTTTTTTTTTTTTTTTTTTCTTTTTCTTCTTTTCTGTTCATCTTTTTCTTTGGCCTTCTGGCCTCGTCTCGGCGCGGAGTCGCAACGCATCCGCGTCGCTTCGTAAAGCTCAGAAAAAAAACGCCCGCGAGCATCGTTTACTTTTTATATGTATATTCATGTATATACGACGAATACATGCTTGTATATATTTATATAGATATTGCTATCTCTATGTCATCGAAAGCAGCGAGCAAAACGTGTAGTCGAAGTGCTCATCCTCCCCCATCGTGTATTTTTATGAAATCATTGTTTCGGATGACAATACACCGGGATGAGCAACGCACAATGACTCCACATGTTACGTGCATCGGCACAGTCCTCCCTGAATATGAGGAATGAGATAGAACGAGCCAGAGCGAGGGCTGCTCAACAAGGGGATGAGAAATATCCGCGAGGGGGTGTATGACTCGCGGGTACATTTAAAGCCTCTGCTGCTACGCACCGACCTGGCAATGCCAGCCAACAAGGAAATTATATTTTTAATTCCATCATCCACGTAATCTCAGATTAAATGTCCGGTGGTTCAAAAAAAAAAAAAAAAAAAAAAAAAAAAAAAAAAAAAAAAAAAAAAAAATAATATAAAAAAACGAAATATCATTAGGATTCATTAGGAAGTGGCTAATGACTGGATAATGATGGTAAGAATTCTGCCTCGTCTCTTTTGGATCTTATTATTTTGGAGCTATTTTATGAGAGAGACATTTTTTGGTCTACCCCTTGAATATTAAAGGAAAAAAGAGGCTCGACAGATGCGAATGTATTTTTGCTCCGATTCTATGAAAAAACCGAGTAAAGTGTGTTCCAATCAGCAAGCAAAGGAGAGAGAGATTTAACCGGATGGCGCTGCTGTTGCCGCGGTAACCTATAAAGGCGAGGCCATAAAAATCATTCAACAATGTTACGGAGCAGATAGACTCGAAGAAAACGAGTGAGTACACTCGTTCTCGTTTCTTTTCGTGCTCTTCCTTTCTTTCCAATGCTCTTTCTCCTGCTACTCGTCGTGCTTCTATATTTTCACTGATTCTTCCGTTTCCCCTGCTATCCGTTCGACGTATATACGCCCGAGTATCGAGACCGAGCCTTTTTTTTGCTTGCACATTTCTCATTCAATGTTCTGGAGTTCTTTGTTGATGACTATCGATGAAACGATGACATATTTTTCCGGTTTTTCACTCTTGCCCCACGGCACGCAAGCCTTCCCCCTCCCTCCCCTCTCCGCCCCTTCCCTTCCCACCCTCTCTCTTCGCTCCTCCTTTCGCTCGTCATTTTACTCTTCTTTTATTTATGCCTCGTTTAACCAGAATTCTCGTTGCACATACTCGCCCTGACGAACGTACCAACGCACGCACTGACACTTTGTGCCATTCCTTTTTGTTGTTGTTGTTGTTGTTGTTTTTTTTTGCCTTCGATATACCATATGGATTTGTGCGTGCACTCTCCCTCCTTCTCTCTTTCTCTGTGTGGATTCTTCATGCAACGTTCTTAGTCTCTTTGTTCCAGTTGGTTTCTTCCTTTTTGTCACCACTTTTTATTCCGCCTTCCGTTGTTTTAGCATATAGCGGGTTTGCGCGGTGCCCGAGGGCTCGTCCGATGACGATGATGATGATGACGCGACTGTGCATTCCTTGGCCAAAGCGACACACGAACACGCACCCACACAGAGCTCATAGAATTTTAATCATCGCTCTTTATTCGCGCCCATCGAACTACCGATCTCGACGCCTCTTTATTTATGCATATCTTCCCAGCGACATACTTTACAGAGTCAATCAACAAGCGAATCATTTATTCGATCGTGATGCCCGCCTCTCGGTACAGACTAAAATCCTTTCAATTTATTTTTCATCCGATATCGAGTCGTCAAATTCTTTCGGTTCACATAATTAATGAATATATACGATCCTATTTTTATTTGCCTCCATTATTCGGGTGGAAAAGGAAATAAAAGTAGCGCATTCGTCGAAGCTAATCCAGAGGACACATCGGAAAATCATATTTTCACGACACGTACGAAATAGAGAATACAAAAGGCAAAAAGAGGAAAAATACGAAAATGAAATGGCATATAGAGCGGAGACACGAAAAAATAATAACAATAAAAATGGCCTCTTGTCGTTAGGGAGCTCCGATAAGGGTGATATCGAAAGGGGGAGGTTTAAAGAGCTCCACCAAAAAAGATGCACTATACCGAGCACTGCGTCGAGAGCTGGACCTGCGAGGGATACGAGAGAGAATCGTCAACGTAAAACAAAAATTGTTTTCAACGAACGTGGTCCATTAGCACCAATGTCTGCAAGCGTACAATGTGTGAGCGCCTCCTGCTTGCTGTTTGTGTTTATAGTTATGTGTAGGCCGCAGCAAGAGTTTCGAGAGGATTGTGAGGAGCAGGAGGAAGAGTTGCGTCCCTCTCGGTGATGTGCAAAAAACCCTTCGAACTCTCACTCGTATCGACATTCCAGATGAGCATTTCTTTCTTTCCAAGCCTACACATATTTATACCAACCCATGGGGATATGATATGCATATATAGCATTTTCTCGTCTCGATTTCCGAAGCTTCCGAATATTGACGAGGTAATCCATTAATTTCGCAAATTTACGCTCGTCTCCATTAAAAATAAAGCACGTACTTTAGCCTGCAGTTTAGAAACTGAAATTGCAGTGCATCCTCGGAAAGCCTTGATTTTCGGCCAAATCCAAGCAAAATCGTTGGTGATTAATCATCCATAATGGCAATTAAAAACCACCGTCGATATCCAACATATTTGCCAACAAAATATTCATGAAAATTCGTAACCGAATTTGTCGCAAATGCAAGAATTTTGAAAAAAATTGAGGAAAATCTTGAATAATAATCACATTGAAATAGGCGATTGCTATTCGAAGGGCTAATCTCACGAGGAAAACGCATGTCCCCCGTCTCAGTCGCGAGTAATACTGACCAAAGCGACGACTCCAAGAAGGAGGATGAAATAAGCCATGGTACGTTGAACCCAATCAAGTGGTAGTCGTAAATTTACATCAGACCACAAGTTGGACGTGCTAATGGTGGATACGAAATTACGATTCCCCGAGAGGCTCGCATGCGATAAACACCAGAGCCAATGGAAAATAAATAAATACCAAGATTTTTTTTTCATTATATGACAAATATTTAAAGAATAAAAAATCCAAATTGACAATCAAACTTTTCAGCCTCTCGAATAAAATTCTCAATTAGTCTCGACGAAATTCCCATTGTCTGAGATAATTGCGACTGCACGTGATGATTCCGAGAAAATAAAGAAAAACCATCATTAGGTCTCGTTGATTCGTGAGGATGATGAGACGCAGCAAAAAATATTTAAGCTCGAGCACGAATAGCATGTAACACGAAATAACGTTTATAACGCTCTTTATTATGGTCGAATTGGTCAGATATAATATCCATTTAATCGAGGAGTCATCGGTTTTCCAGGCAAAATGTTAAGTTGAACGCTTTGTGGCAAATTATCGTTGCACACCAACTTGTGTATAAACATACCATAAATATAAATAAAGAAATATATACGTCCACATATATAAATATCGTTGTAAACGGGACGAGAATTCAGTAGCAAAATACTACATAATATGTCGTCCAATTTCTCTGTCACGATATTTCTTCTGGCTATCGTATGCTCTTTTGAACCCACCAACCTCAAATATAACGATATATACGACGCCACATACAGGGTGTTTAAAAATTCGATTCCAATAATAATCAAATAATTTATTTAAAAAAACCAAAAGATTCGGGAAATCCACGCCCTGGACCATGACATGCAGCGAAATTATTAATCCCTAATGACCCTTAATTATCCCTGCGCGTTTCGAGTTTCTAATTCATCAAAACAAACAAACAAAATTCAGTCTCTCGTAACGTTCGCGGCACTTTTTTGATACGATAATGAAGAAATTTCATTTCCAATCAATGGAGAAGGTGAGCCCGAAACTACAAAAGGAATTTCGATATTTTTCGAATTCTTACGCTCGAAATATCTTTGAAAAAAATCATTTTATCTCCTTCAGTGCGTTACATGAAAATTAAACTATATAATTGGCGACCAATCACAGCTTTTTATAGAAAATTATTAATAAGGACAAATTTGGAGAGTCTCTGACTGATAACTCTTGAAATATTTCGAACGGTTTCATTAGAATTTGGAGTGAAAAAAAAAGGTCGATAGCAAAGGCTCAAAAATAAGGGATTCAGGGTTTTAGAAAAGTCGATGGATCGTGGAATTGCAGTCCGTGGTTCAATGAGATTCGTCGCAATACAGATACAGCGTGCGCATTCGTTAAATTATTGTATCAAACGCAAAGCTTGGTAAAAAAAAAAAGAAAAAAAAAAAGTAAAAACATTGAAAAAAAAAAAAAAAAAAAAAAAAAAAAAAAACACATAGAATACGCCTTGTCGATGGGAAAAAGTGGATTGGAGTGTCGAAACGACGTCAAATATTTCGTTGAATAGAATTGAAAAGGCATCGTAATTCGAGTCAATGGAAAACTCGATTGTGAGCATTTACGGGGGATCACCCTGTACATTTAGTATGTATAACATGGAGGCAAAATTCGCACGTGAACACGTAGCAGGGTGGAAAGAGTGCGTGAGGGAGAGGAGGAGATCAGGGGATCGCGGTGTTTATATATCTGGTGGCGTTAACGCGTGCTGCTGCTGCTGGTCGGGGGGAAAGGGTGTGAGGGAATGAGCGGAGGAGGGATTTCGTGGCGAGTGCGACAGAATTTTGGCCAGCACGAATATTTATCCAGAATTGGAGGGAGGGAGAGGAAGCGGGAGGACACCGGGCTGCACGAAGAGGTGCGCGACTCTCTATATATTAGCGGGCTCACATATATATTTATTATATACAGTCTAGTAACATATTGAAAGGCATCTCGTTTATTCGTTCGTTTTTCGATAGGCAGATGCGCCCGATGATATATTAACGCCAACTGTGCACTCTATACTCTCGTTCCCTTTGCCTTTCGCGGCCCCTTGTCCCTCCCTCCGTCCTCTCGGCCCCTCCGGCGGAATAAATTATAGAATTATTGTTTTATTGTCTCGCGTATGCTTGTATGTATAAACACATACACACTGACAAACAATCAACGTATCGCATTGCCCCGAGTATTTTAGTATTATTGAAACTAAAATTATCACGATAGCTTATCCGGCATGAGAATCTCCGGACTTTCATGCACAAAACACACATAAACGGCCTCCACGTTTGCAACAATATACGAGCAGCTTCATAAACTTGTGTCACACGTCGAGTAACTTACGATTCTCGTAAATGAACTCAACTATTTTCCCAACATCGGAGAGCTTCAAATTTTTCGATTTCTCCATTAGTCATCGCGCGCGCGCGGGTGTGTGAAATTAATAATAATAAGAAATTCGTCAGCCTGCTCGCGTAAATAAAGACAAAATGCTCGCGCAGGTCTCGTGAAAAACATATTGTAAATTATTTGTTCGCGAAAACAAATGATAATTCATCGTATATGGAATGATGATATCTCCTCGAGCAAGAATCCAATATTGCTAACTGTAATTCACAAAGAATTTCTTTTTCTCTCCCTCTCTCTCTCTCGCTCCCACTTGTCCGTTCTCCTTTATTTTTGCTTTTTATTCTTCAATTTATTTTTATATTTTTCTCTTCTTCGTATTGAAACAATTTATCATCGTAACTCGCTCGTCACGCGCGTCTCCTACGCTATCTGGAACACCGCCTCCTCTCGTCTATATGTATCTTCATATACGCGTCCACGAGAATATACGTTTTTTTATTTATTTCATGTACTTACATCTATGCAAGCAAATATAGGACATACATTCGCGTATCACGTAAACGTCAAGTTCGTAGCAGATGATCGCGCGACTACGCGACGCACGTACATGTATATAAACCAACGCGCAAAGCATTATGTACATTTGGGCGTGTGTGAGGGCTTCACCTACGCGCCAGATGCGACACAATTGATTAAATAGTTTAATCGCCGGTAACCTTGTCGTTTATCAATCGATCGTGTTACCCGGTTTTCCGTTTTGTCACATCATAGAACGAAAGCGAGAGAGAGAGAGAGAGAGGGAGAGTCTGAGAAAGAACGAAAAGGAAAAGATGAGCTTGCGAATACGTCGTTGGATTTTATTCATTCGACAGAGGCTCTTTTGAGGCGCGTTACTTTTTATCTCGCAAATATTTGTCCCGTGTTCCCTTCGACCTATCGATCGACCCCCCGGGCGCCCCCCCCCCCCCCCCCCCAACCGAGAATCATGATTAAGCCGAAAAATAAATGAAAATGAGGGAACGAATAAAAATATAAATCGGAAAACAATGAGAGAAGAAGTTGGGCCAGATTTAAGTTTGAAAAAATGCAAGCCAACTGAAAAATAAAAGACTGAGCGACGGGGAGGAGGAGGAGGAGGAGGAAAAAAACTCTTTCCCCCCGACTCGTTAAAATATATCGCCGCAGCGGGAATATATTTTAATATTTCGGAATACATTAAACTTTATCGTTCTCTCCAACCAAGCACACTTTTCTTCTATATTTATATACACACAAAACTCCATATACATATATATAGATATATGTGTGTATAAATATTAAACATACTTTTTAATTATCCTTCTATTTGCTCGTCTCTTCGTTTCTACGTTTTTTCCACCTTGGTGAAGAAAAAAAAAGTATAATAATAAAAATGGGAACGCGGCAAAATTTAAATAAATAAGAAATAAGCGATTGAGAAAAAATTCAAAGTATACCAGTCATTCTGACACTATATATATTTATGCATTTTTCAGTGGCGTGAAAAAGTCCGGGCGATGATATTTTCGCAAATAATATCGGAACGAATGACACGAGCGAACATTTCTGACGTGACGATTATTCGCTGACCTCGGCCGAAAAATATATTTTTATTTTCGGCAAGGCGTCGTTGAGGGTCGCGAAATTATTAATGAAGCCCTTTCGCCACGAGACGTGGTGATTTCAATTAAAAAAAAAAAAAAAAACGCGATTGTGTGGACGGAGAAGCTTCTTCTTGAATCAAAAGAACGAATAACGAAGAATCGAACGTTAGAGCCTCGAGGAACAAAGTTCTGGCGGACTTGGCAAAATGTGTGGGGGGGAAAGTTGAACGAGATGAAGAGAAACGGGGAGAGGGAAAGGGGCCAAGTAAAAACAGAGAAGAAATAACGCGAATAAAAGTGGGAGGGATAAAACGGTGGACAAAAAGTAGTGATCGTGGAAGCGCGCGAACAGGATTGGGGAATATATAAAAGCAGGGGGTTAAAAAAAAAAAGAAGCGAAGAAATACGTGAGGACGCTCGAGTTGAGTTGTCGTCGAGACCGAAAAGTTTGCTTAACGGTAAAACGACGAGTTAACATTAATGTATTCCGTTGAAAAGTCTTTTTTTTTTCCTTGGTCCTCTTTTATTATTTATACTTTCTTTGATTCTCGCTTTTTCTTTTCTAATAATATTCTCCGGCATTGTCGAAAGGGGCCACAAAGACAAAACGCCCTGTTTTCTCATTTACCACGATTTCTTTCTTCTCGTTTGTTTTTTTGTTTTTCAGTTAAAAAAAAGCGCGTATCGTGCATTTTCGAAAAAGCTGGATAAAACCATTTGTTCGTACGGAACGGGCTGTGTAGACATTTTCGTAACACGTCTCGTGTTTGCACTGTACCGCGAGATTGTAGAAAATTAAGTCTCGAAAAGGTAGACACGAGGGCCCCGTATAGACGCACACACGGAGGAGCGAATCGAAAAAATGAGGCACGTCGTTGAATGAAAAATGTTAAATGTGGCCGGAAGCCTCGAACTAATTTAGCCAAACAAACGTTCCAGTGTAAAGTCGACATTGATGGAAGTCGCTCGATTTTCTGGAATCCACAAAAGTCATTCCAATAGTTCTGCTTCTTTCCGTCGTTTCAAATTGTCATTCAAAATTTCCATGCAGACTTTCGAGAAGCAAAGCCTCGAGTTTTTCATACGTTTTCGTTTTTTATCTAAAAGAGAGAGAGAGAGAGAGAGAGAGAGAGAGAGAGAGATGTAAATTGTGAAAAGTCACAGCGACTCGCAAATTCAAAGGTAAACACGAAGAGAATAAGCAGAGGGCTGGGGAGATGAACGAATGAGAGGGAGAAAATGAAGAAATTGTAAGGAAAGAAGCTGCGGAAGAATATATATATATATATTAACACAACGTACACACACGAAGACACTCACATACGCACTGACACATGTATGGTCTAAAGTTTTATAGCATGAGAGCCAAAGCAGCTCAGGTCTTCTGGTTAAAGTAATTACGAGCCGCCACCAGCTGCCGCGGACTTTAAATTATAGGAATTATAAAACGCGAGCGGAGTTCTATTCGGTTTTGATGTTTTTTTTTTTTTTTTCATTTTATTTATTGTCGTAATTTTTTTTTTCTTTTTTTAATTATTTTTTATTTATTTATTTTTCATTCCCTTATTGTTTGATGTTCCGGGCACTGCGACTCCGAATCACTTTGTCAATTTTCCCGTCACCGATATCCAAACACCGTAAACTTGTCCGCGTCCGTGTCATTTTCCCTTTGGTCCTTTCTCGCCCCCCACGATCTTCGATCTCTCCTTTCCCAACGTTCCCGCGATTATTTACAAAAGCAAAAATCCATGCCGAGTATTGAGAGAAAAAGAAGTAAAGCGAAAATATAGAGGACGGAGAAGTGAACGAGAACAAAGTTTGAAGAAAAAATGAGAAAATAAATGGCAAGCGGAGAGGAAGGAATAGTCGAATCTGACTGGCGCTTCCGGTAAGCGAATACGTAATCGCACGCGGTAGGGACCTCGTACTGCGTGAGCGAACTTGTGAAAAAGTGTGTAGGGATGAAAACTCACAGACGAAGAAAAAGGGAGAACGTTATTCAATGATGAGAGAGATGAAAAGAATGACTTTTGGAAAGATGCAAAAGATTTGAGTGACTGTGAATGGAAGAATTATGGTGAAAGGCTCTTTTCGAATGTTGCTTTTAGTATTTGTATTTTTTATCTTCTCTAAACCGCTCGTTTTGATTTCAATTCAATCCTACGATATTTCGCTCGGCATTTTCCTCATTCGCTATCATTTTCTTTATTGTCTCTTTCTCTTTAATAATCTCAGCGTTGAGCAGCCGTTTTATTTTTCTCCTTTTCCCCATTCCCGACTCTGCTGAGCGAGAAAGAGAGAGAGAGAGAGAGAGAGAGAGAGAGAGAATGAAAAATGTGGAATTGCACGACAAACGTTGAATAAGAGAGAAAGGAAGAAAGAAGCTAAAGAAAGAAAAAAAAGGAATATAGAGAAATGAGGAAGAGTGGGAGAAAAAGTGGCAGGAGTTCCGAGGCTGAGCGCCGCTCCGTTCCCCACCACGCCTACGTATATACGAGCGACGAGGACACCAATATAATTGTATCTAAATTATATTATACAAATAATAACAGCCACAACGGCAGACTGACGCCAGTACAGTCTGCCCAAGAAATAAATGGGCGACACACGGAGAACGAGAATTGAGAAAAAGGAGAAAGGCTTGTGACGTATTAAAAAATTTTATTCGTTGCTGAAATTTTTATATTAATCAAAGAATCGATTGATTTTTTCCTTCTGCCAATTTATTCTCTTTTCGCATTCACTGAATTTTTATTAATTCCGCGCTTATACTATCGCGGGACCGAAAGGAGAAAAAAAACGAACCACACACACAGACACACAAATATAGACAATATATTTCTGGAAATAATATCCCTCCGGGCGTATGGTGGAGTGCATAAAAAGCGTAACGACTTGAAACACATTAATTTCTATACCCCCAAGGGGATGTTGCTGGGTTGTTATAGGTGCGGTCGTCGGCGGGCAAGTGAGGTCAGAAAAAGGACGAAAAGAAAAAAAAGGGAGGAGGGAAGGAAGGGTTGGCGGAAACGGCGATATATGTTTGACAGATATATCTATAGGATAAACACAAATGGGTTAAATCCAACAGCGCGGGTAGACAGTAGCGAAGAAAAATAAGCTCGAACGAAGTAATAATAAAGAAATATGTTTGTGCACGGTTGGCGGTCGACATCAGTCCTGCGGCGCTGAACCACAACAAAATTTCACGAGAAAGCCACCCCTGCTACAACCCCTTTAGCCTCTATCACTTTCCTCCTCCCCCGTCGACTCGCTTGAGAGGAAAAAAGAAAAATCTCTTCTTCAATCTTGACCAGAGGGGACGTCTGTGTTTTTTTTTTTTTTCTTTTTTTCTCGGCAAAAATTCGTGGGGATTCTTTGCGACAAAAATGTCACATTTCAATTTTTTAAATCGTTCGAAATTATTAAAATCTTATTGACTTCTCGTTTCATAAAATCCGTGTAGGTTCTTAATGCTTGCGATTTCTTAAAGCACGAGAGCTTTGCGTGTGCGCCAGTAATTTTCCAAGCCACTCGAACGAGATAAACGTGCGAGAAAGCACAGAGTTTCGTATTGCTTAATCGTGAACCCTTCAGAGTTCCCTTGACGCGGGTTGTTGCCGATTTTTTATGAAAATAATCGAAAATATCAATTGAATGAAAAATAGCCAATTTATCGAATCGTTTACTCCATCAAAATATAATGAGCGGGCGCAGGCAACGATTCAATCAATTATCCTTGTCCACTATCAATTTTTCCATTTATAGGAAATTTCAAAAATCGTGAAAAAAGTGTCGCTGAGCAGGCAACGTTCAATCATTTTTGTTCGAACAAATTTCCATGGATTTTCATGGGAATAACACTGTTTTGTATTTGTGCGCAAGTCATAAAGATAGTAAAGATAAATAAAATATAGAAAAATGGTGTATGAGATGGAAAAAATATATTTGCGACGGTGCAGCAATTACCGAGGCGAATGTATAATGGAACGAGCTCGAATGTTGTGCGCGTAGAGAGCAGCGGCGAACACGAGCGAGGAAAAGAGCAGAGAAAAGTTTGTTTAAGGATAAAAAAGGAATAGAAATAAAGGTATTTGTTAGCTTCATTGTGCCGAATGTATTTTTGCCAAGCATCTTGCAACCCATTTTAATGGCAAATCGATATTAATATTATCATTTCGTATATAGGTACAAGCGTCGCGTTGCAATAACATGTAAATCTTCTCCCGGTAACATTATATTTTATAGGGCACAAAAATGGCGATTTCTGAAACGATTATTATCCTCCCCCGCGTGGCAAACGGAGGAGCGAAGCATTGAGGGGGTATACGGAGCGAGGGGTGTGTTGGGTTTGTTTGGGTAGCGGGAGAGACTCGATTTCGAAACGACCGCAATATTTAAAATCGTAAACTCGCGGGGACTGTTTCCAATTTCCTTTTTACTTTCCCAGCTCTCGCGGTTAAATAAATTTTTTCCCCTTCCCCGCGCATACGTTTTGTCCCGTAAAAAAGCTCCTCGAAGCTTTTCAACATTTTCTGTATAATGAAATAACGAATCGTAATAATAATAACAATAGTAATGTAAACAGGAGCGGAAAATATTTGCATTTGCGTTGTAAAGAATTTTTTTTTTTTCCCCTATATACAACTATCACATGCAGATGAGAGGAATATAATTATTGCAACTGCTAAGTGCAAATGTGAAGGCTGCCTGATTAATAATTAAATTGTATATTGCGTTTGCCATGACGATTTTCAAACAATGCGAGAAACTTTCTTTCTAGGCGTTTCTCCTGATCGCTCTCTCGCTCTCTCGCTCTCTCTCTCTCTCTCTCTCTCTCTCTCGTGGTTTCTACAGATGTACAGAGCATAAGTACATACGCGATGGTTAATGCGGTTAGTAAAGTCTCTCCGGAGCGTGCTACAACTTTACGAAGGAGCATTCACCCATGTGTGTGTGTGTGTGTGTGTGTGTGTGCG
>JAPYYS010002419.1:0-10832 GCA_030522525.1 Campopleginae sp. 14b
GGTCCCTACAACATGAGTTTCCCATATTTGGCTATGTTATATACTAATATTAAAGAATATTGAGGAATATATAATATTACTTGGAATTTATATATTCCGGTATATTGTCAATATTAGTTATAAATATTGATTATCGACAAAAGATGATATTCAATATATTTACCTACAGAAAGTGAAAGGTTTAAAAGTTCGCAAAAATGGAAAAATTTTGTGGGGGCGGAGCGTGAAGGCTAGGACGTAACAACAGGACCATCGCGTGGCGCCGCGACCGGCAGAGCGCGAGCCCCGACCCGATGCTCGCGTTACCGGCGCAAAATTGCGTAATTCTCGAACAGTGGCTGACATCAAGCCTTATATATGTTGCTGGAACTGCAGAAATACCTCGCGCAACACAATCGTAACATTTTTGCCAATATTCTTGCGTATCGTTGCGTTTCCAAATTCTTGAGCAACAGCATTAACTAAAGCGCGCCCAAAATCACACACAACAGTAGGCGGCCGGGGAACACCGTTGGTCAAAATAAATTTCGAAAACTGTCCTATGATAAACGATCTTTGATCGGCGGACACCATTTGAAATACGGGTATACTACCCTGTTTGGTTACCACCATGCACTGGTATAAAAATACGTATGGATCGTGATTATTCAACCATTTCGCCACACCTCCAGTTGCGTCAATCGTGAAGATGCAATCGGGATTTCCCCAGCACCGTGCCGTGTAAATCTGCTGCTGTTCAGGCGACCAATATATGCAGTAGAAATTCAGAATACTGATGCTGTGTATAGAACCAGCGAATTTGCCATTTGACGATTCATTTAACAAGTTGAATGACGGATTCACGAACTTCAACCCCAGCAGTTTTAATAATTGCTGTTCCTTTGCTTCACGAATCGCGACTGCATGTGGAATGATAGGAAGATTGTTTCCACCGAACTTCTTCATACGTTTGGCCTCTTCGCGCTGAAAAATGACCGCATCCTTCCGTTGATCAATCAATTGTATTCCGCGCCTCTTCCTCGAGATCAGTATATAGTGCCCCTATTATGCACCGATTTCGCCACAACCTTTTCAGTTAAAGTTTTTCGTTCCGCTCCTATCTTGTGTGTATTCCGGTACGCAACTCATTCTTCTCATTTGTGCCGATCACGTCACACGATCACTCAGAAATTACGAAGAAAAATGGGAAAAAGGAAGCACAAACGTCGCTCGTCAGACGACGAGAATCGATATGATCTAAGAAAACGAGTCGAATGGTTGGAAAAACTAGTCCAAAAGCAAGCGGACGAAAAACACGCAAGCAAACGCAGTAAATATTCGAGGTCAGGAAGGCGACCGACCGGACTTGTGTGTTCTTCGCGGGACTCGATAGTGTACGTTGGGGAAAAATGGTTTTTTTGGTCCAACCATAAGCTAAAAATGTGTCACAACGATGTCCAACATTGTATGTGTACTTAACCTCGTACATTATGCCGTGCGGATTGTGTCTCGCAATCGTCCAACGGTCGCGAGTGTAAGATCCGCAGGCAATGCAAGCCCCACGTAGCGATCGCACCGACTCCCGGAAGCCAATAACCCTCAGTTCCAAACAGGGGAAAAATATATGCACGGAAAGATTTACTTTGCGTTATTTTTTTGTTTTTCCTTTCTCTTCTTGCTTCGATAGGCAATCGACGGCGAAGTTCAACACAGAGTCGATCACGGAGCGGATCTTATAGAGGAGGTCGCGACGTTTACGACTCACCGCGGTCGTATCGACGCCGAGATCGCGAAAGTTCTCGCAGTGACGATGAGAGTCACAACGATTTTGCGGGACAAAGATCGACGCTCTAGGCGTAGTCACTCCAAACGACGAGAACGGGGCTATTCTCACACGGGTCATGCGAGTCGTCGCGACCGCGATAGACGCAGCGCGACGCCGTATCGCTCGAGAAACTCGAGAAGTGAATCCTCAAGGGAAAATTGTTATTCGCAGGGACGAGCACACTCGATATCTCCCTCGCTCGACCCACCGGAAGAGCGAGAGTTAAACCCTGGCAACGGAACAAACGTTGCCCTGTTGAACGCTCAAGAGACCGCGGGAAACCCGATAATTGTTGCCAATGGGAGAAGAGATACAGGAGAAGCATCGGCCGAGACACAAGGAACCGAACTAGAAGCGGACGTTACGGAAGTGTTCGGAGAAAGTCTCAGACGGTTGCGAGTCCTAGCACCGGCGGTGCACAGTCATCTCGCAATACTTTGGCGGGAAAACATTGAGAGGGTCTCCCCGCCGAGGGACGAAAAAACTTTTTGAAGTATATTACGTCGCCGCAGAAGTGCCTTTGTATCGATCCTCCCAAATTAAATTTGGAGGTTAAGGCAGCCTTAGCGAGTAGGGTCATAAAAAGAGACGAAAGGATCGTTGAAAAACAAGAAAAGATCGCTGCTTCGCTCGCTGGCGTGGGGAATATTGTCGATCTTCTGATTAAATCGAATCCCCCAGATAAAAAACAATGTTTAGAGCCACTGAACGGAGTTCGGAAACTTCGGGCAGCCCTGCAACAAGACGAAACAACAATCCGGGAGAGTTTAATCTTGAATAACATCAAAGCGCAATTCAGAGACATGTTGAAAGATCTGTCAACGGACGACTGGCTGTTTGGAAAAGAACTAAACGAGAAATTAAAGGCCGCGAAAGTTTTACAACAATCATCGATGGATCTGAAGCAGCCCGCCAAACAGTTGCCGAACCAGGGAAAATATTCAAAAAAACTCGAGGGGCCCTCTCCCACCAAGATCAGTATCGGTCGAATACTCATCCGAGGGGTGGGGGGTACAAACAAGCTTACAACAGTTACAGTCGCAACAGCCGAGGCAACACGTCCACGTCGCGGGGGAGGAGTTATCAGCAGAAGGACCGACCGCCTCTGAAGAAAAACAATTAAACGTATATAAATTTGGCGGTTGGTTAGCTCTTTTTATAATATAACTTCAGAAATAACTTCAGACGAAACCATCCTGAGCTGGATTACAGGTTATAAAATACCTTTCACATCAAAGGTGATCCAACACACGCCGCCTGTCGAGCCTCGGTGGTCAGATCAAGGAAGTAAATTAATGCGACAGCAAATCGTAATATTGTTGGAAAAAGGCGCGATCCAAGAGTGTCAGGCAGATCCGGACACTTCATTTCAAAAAATTTTCTCGTGCCATAACCGGATGGTTCGCATCGTTTTATTTTGAACTAGAAACTGCTTAATGAATTCATAGAAACGGATCATTTCAAATTAGAAGACGGTAAAACGGCTAAACAAATGATAACCCGCAGACGTTTTATGACAACTGTCGACCTAAAGGACGCGTATTACTTAATACCGATTGCGAAATCTGATCGAAAATTTTTACGGTCCATCTTCGAATGGAAAATGTATCAATTTACGTGTATGACCTTCGGGCTGAACAGAGCTCCGTATACATTTAGAAAATTAATCAACCCGGCAGTCTTGCAGCTCAGAGAGTGAGGTTTCCTATCAGTAATATATATAGATGACCTATTGATTCTGGGAGACGCATAGGAAGAATGTTTGAAAAATACTCATATAACGAGGCGGTTAATCGAAAAGTTAGGCTTTGTTATTAACGAAAAAAGAGTCAAGTAATTCCCTCAACGAGACTAAGATTTCTCGGGTTTATTTATGATTGCGAAGGAATGGAGATCAGGCTTCCGGAGGCAAAAGTCGTCAATATTTCAAAAGATATAGAGAAGTTTAGTAGGACCAGCCATTGTACAATTCGAGAATTCGAGGGATTAATCGGTACACTAGGTTCGAATTGCGCAGCATTGAAATACGGCTGGGTGCACATAAAAAACTTTGAGCGAGCAGAATTCTTGGCTCTCAAGACGAATCACGGAAATTTTGAGTGCGCGCATGCATGTCTCAGACGGGTTACTGCCAGATTTCAAGCGGCGAATAATTCACATTTACAAAGCTGTGCGTTCGATAACGCCGATTAAAGCAGTTCTCGAAATTTCGTCCGACGCGTCGCGCTCAGGTTGGGGAGTGTTCTGTAAAAGTAGCCGAACGCAGGGGCACTGGAGCCAAGAAGAGCAAGCTCACCACATCAATTATTTAGAATTACTGGCGGCCATGTTTGCCCTGGAATGTTTTGCGAAAGACCTGAGAGATTGCGATATATTATTGCGGATCGATAATACCACCGCAATTGCGTACATAAACAAAATGGGAGGCATTCAATTTCCCGTGTTGAGTAAGCTAGCAAAAGCGATTTGGAAATGGTGTGAGAAAAGTAATATTTACATTTTCGCATCTTATATTTCGTCTCGAGACCATTATGAAGCTGACTTCGAATCAAGACGACTTGAACCAGAAACCGAATATGCGCTATCGAATTTGGCTTTCTGGGAGATTCAAGATAGATGGGAGGAGCCGGAAATAGATTTATTTGCGTCAAGAACAAATGCGAAATCTAGACGGTACATTTCTTGGTCGCGCAACCCGGGCTTAGTTGCAGTGGATGCATTCACGATAGATTGGAGACAATGGTTTTTTTATGCGTTTCCGCCGTTTGCAATAATTTTACACGTTTTGAGGAAAGTTAAAGACGATTGCGCTAGAGGCATCGTGATTGTAACGTATTGGCCAGCCCAGGTTTGGTTCCCCGTCTTCACCGCCATGTTGGATTTTTTTAAATTTTTTTTTAAATTTTTTTCATTCTAAGTCTCTTCTTTCCTTTCGGGTCAGCCGACTTCCTATTCTGTAGCGCATTCACCATGGCACGCGTATTAACACGTACCATGGGCCCCGGAAAACTGCGGAAAACCTGGGCCACTACAGTCGAAACGTAAACACGGACTACAGCTGTATACACGTGACACACACCAGTACGTGTACTCGCGTATGCCTCGTATATACATCTCGAGCTAGTCACGCCCGTATTTATTTTCTCCTGACAAGATTAAAACACGGGGAATCGAATCCGGGACCTCCCGAGACTCTGGTTAAGAGGCAAGCACGCTAGCCACTACACCAAAGCCCCAGTTCTACTGCCATGTTGGAATGTGAACCGATTTATTTTAAATCGAACGTCAACCTCTTACGCTCTCTTAACAGACAACCACACCCAATTTGGAGGAGGATTACCCTGGTTGCAGGACGGCTGTCCGGGAAGCGTTGAGAAGGAGGAACGTACCGGAAGAAGCACTTTCGATTATGCTCCCCTCTTTGTCGAATTCGTCACTCAAACAATACGAAAGCTGTCTAAAAAATTAGTGGTCATTTTGCCATGGAGAAAGCATTGACCCGTTCAAATGTGACATATCGCAGGTAATACGATTTTTGTCTGCTGAATTCGAAAGGAGCGTTTCTTATGGCACACCGCATTGCTGCCGATCTGCGATCGCGCTTCTGCAAGGGCCTGAGTTGTAAAGGGTTTTCAAAGGCATCGCGAATTTCAGACCAACGAAGCCCAAATAGGAATCATCGTAGGATCCGCAACTTGTTCTGAACCACGTTGCGCAATGGGGACGGAATGAAGAAATGTCCTAAGAAAAACTGACCCTGAAGCTGGTCACGATGTTAGCTTTAGTCACAGCACAGCGTATGCAGACACTCGCGTCAATAGATATTCGGAACATAAACAAAGCAAGCGGGTTGATCGAAATTAAAATCCCGGTGTGGTTAAAGACGACAAAGATGAATAAAGCACAGCCAGTTTTGAGCATTCCTTTCCACTATTTCTTTCAGAAACTCAACTGTTTGTAGCTTTGAAAAAACCGCATAAGAAGGTATCGACCCAGAGATTGAGGAGATGGATAAAAAAGACCCTCACGGAAAGCGGGGTAGATACAGACGCATTTGATGCTTACAGCACTCGTCATGCATCCACTTCGTCTGCGAAAAAGAGTAGGGTCAAAATAGACGTCATTAAAAAAGCAGCAGGCTGGACAGAACGTTCGGGTACCTTTGCTTGGTTCTACGACCGTCATATTGTAACAAGTAAAGACATGTTTGCAAAAGCGATTCTGGATAAAAATACTGTATAACATTGTTAAATATTTTCATAAATATATAAGGATATCGAATTTCTGAGTCATGAAATATCTGCCGTAACGAACTTTAAATAACTATATACTAATCTCGAGGAAGAGCCGCGTAATACAATTGAAAGACCAAACGAACTTGCCTCTTCCGAAGGGATCAGTTTCACCCAAGAAGTTTCCCCTTTTGTCTAATGATATCAGATATATAAGAAACCCTGAGGGTCGATCTGCTTCAGAAAATCCAACGAAAAATATATTTTTTATTATTATTTCAATAATTAATGCGAGTGTTTCATTTTTTCTACCCATTCAACTTTTTCGATGCCAAAATAGACTGTCCCATCATCACAGGCAAATATTATATTCAAATTTTAAGCTCTGCTTGAAAAAATCCAACGAAAGAAATATTTTTTGTTCGCGATTTTGAAAATTGAGGAAATCGTTTCAGTTTTTCTAGTAAAATTCAGTATTCCAATGGGCGAAGATGACTGCCATTATCGTAGCCAAAAATTTTATGAAAAATTTCCGCTCTGCTATAAAAAATTCAACAAAAAATATAGTTTTTACTCGCAATTTTCAAAATTGAGGAAATCGTTTCAATTTTTCTGGTAAATTCAGTTTTTCAATGGCAAAGAAGACTGTGCCATTATCGTAGAAAAATCCTATACGAACCCTTTTCGCTCTGCTTATAAAAATCCGACGAAAAATATGATTTTTATTCGTGATTCTGATACTTAAGACGGTTCTGAACAATTCTGCAGAACCATAGAACAAAAAGGCGGGAAATAGAGGTCACGCGGCCATGAAGGAAAAACAAAAATCGATGCTCGAATGAGCAGGAGGATGGAATATTTTTCCGACATATCGATCGAGTATTTTGTCAATTTTGTTTCGAGCTCATTCATGAAGACCGTAAAATCGCATCGCTGGACGCTTAATCGATTATCGATTAATTAGGACTTCCGTTTCGAGTTTTGAGGCCATAGCAATTTTTATGTACCCGCAGTCGGTAAGGGGTAAGGTTTGAGAAATAACCTCGATCGGTAATGAATAATGGTTATTTCCATTAATAAAATACAATATTATATATAAAACATTTGTGTAAATAATTATTTCTTGAAAATCGGAATTATTTTTTTTTTAATATTTAAAAAAAAAAAAAAAAAAAATCTGACAATTGATTTGATGAGTTCGTGCGCGAGATTCTAGCATTTTGGACGGGCATTCGACGTCGGACACGGTGGCCTGATATTATTTGGCCCCACGTTCGAATTTTGAGTTTGCGCTGATTTTTGTTTTCCGATTTTTGATTCCGCGAGTCGAGTAACGACGCGTAGGACGGCGATCGGCTGCTTTTTGATAGGATCTCAATATCGTGTTTTTTTTTCAGTTCGTATTGCTCCATTAGATACTCCAAATGGCACATTTTGACGTGGAGATCACTGAGCCGGCTTCTCGCATGGAATCGCCACTCGTTGTTTCTTGTCTGATCATTTTTCGCTCCTCCTCTTCCTGCAGTAACAAAAAAAAACAAAAAGTTATAGTTTTCTCAAATTTCTAATATTTTCAATTTCTGATTCCCCAAATTTCTCATTTTTCAAAATTCTAATTCTTCAAATTTCTCATTTTTCCGAATTCTAATTTTTCAAATTTCTAATCTTTCAAATTCCAAATTTTTCAAATTTCCAATTTTCCAAATTTTTTATTTTTCAAATTTCTAATTTTCTGGATTTCTAAGTTTCCAAATTTCTGATGTTTCAAATTTCTAGTTTTTCAAATTTCAATTTTTTTCAAATTTCTATTGCTTCCTCTTAGAAGAAGCTATGTGACGGTGAAATTTTTTTTTTCCGGATTTCCATGTGCTTGAAATGTCCCAAAACATCGAAAAATCATATCTAGAAAACATGTCCGGATGTGTGTGTGTATGTGTGTGTGTATGTGCGTGTGTGCGCGCGCGCGCGCGTGTGTGTGTGTGTGTGTGTGTACTGGCACTGGAAAATTCAAACTTTCATAACTCAATAACGGTTTGAGCTACAGGGCTCGCGTTTTGCACACATGTTAGACCATACAGACTCTTCATTCTCTAAGAATTTCGTCGGAATTTCTTGAAAAATACGAATTGTACAGCATTTAAAAAATTTCGAAAAAAGGGTGCCGACCGAATTTTTTGGTTTTCAATTTTTCATTTTTTTATTTTTCCATTTTTCAATTTTTTTTATTACATCTTCCATTGTAGATCCATGTTCCAGGATTAGTTACAGGCCCCACCCTCAAGATTTCTCTTTTTTCACCCCCCCCCCCCCCCTTTGCGTCTGCAGCCGACTTATACCCCACTGTATCGCATTCGCCAGGCGCAAAGGGAAACTGCAGAAAACCTTGCCGATACATCCGGCTATATTTTCACTGAGTTTCAGTTGGTTGACACCATCGAAAACTCAGTGAAAACTGCCTCCCGCTCGGCGATTGATACGCCAGCCAGTGCGTGGCCAAACGGTCACCCATCCAAGTACTGACCGCAGTCTTTGCTGCTCGACTTGGGTGATCGCTGGGGCCACGCACCGACCGCGTACCCAACGCTGTCGGTATTTTTTAAATTTCTAATTTTTCAAATTTCTGATGTTTCGAATTTCTAATTTTTCAAATTCCTAATTTTTGAAATTTTTGATTTTTCAAATTGCTAATTTTTTCAAATTTCTAATTTTTTCAAATTTCTAATTCTTTCAAATTTCTAATTTTTACAAATTTCTAATTTTTTCAAATTTCTAATTTTTTCAAATTTCAAATTTATTATTTTTTGCATCAAAAAAATGATTTTAAGATAATTGTCAAGTTGCCTACGTCTCTTTCCTAGCGAATTTGCGACCAGCGAATAAATCTATAGTCTCAAGAACAAGAACTTGAACCAAACTCTCCCAATTATTTACATGTTCATTCTTGTTCCCGAAATAATCGAATTATTAGTGAATCTATCCCAAGTGTACCATCCTCTTTCGTAAAAACAAAAGTTTCGGAACTGATTCTGCAATTGACTTGAAGTCTTAAATTCCAAATACATCAACAACGATGCTGTTACCATTATTCTGTATGCTTTCTAAGCGGTCCTCGGCAGCCAGCAATCGCATTCTGAGTTCCGTCGATTCGTCGATTGCTGCATCCCGTCGACGTGCCGCTGCTCTTCTTTTCATATCTGGGAATTTAATCAGTTATCACTATATTCCCGAATTGTCAATTCTTAATGGTCTATTACTAACCCTTTCGCCGTCTATTCCGTTTCTGATTTTTAGCAGCCATTGATGTCATAGCGGCTAAAGCGAGTTCAGTATTTCTCCCTCTTCTTCGCCGTCTTTGCCTCCGGACTGGACCTATAACTATGAAACCAAAAATGAATAGTATTCGCATACTTGTTAAATAAAAGTCTTCAGAATATCAATTTGCTTATAAATTGAAGAATAGTTCCCAGCTTAAATATATTCATTATTATGACTGATATTGTTGGTTCGTGGGGGTGCTCGGTTTCCTGCTTCGAAATCGCTGGGAAGTCTGAGTTCCGGAACGTTTTCTGCGGCAAAATGGTTAACAAAATTAGTTCGTTATTGAGGTCAGATCTAGCTTTAGGTACAAGTTCGCAAAGAATGGAAATTAGTTACCATTAACGTTAGCCTCGGGTGATTCGGTCCTTTCTTCTACAATTTCGTTGACGAAAGTCCCCCGATGATCATCGAAATGATTCCTTGAATGATCACTGTCATTGCCAAGCGACAGAGATTCCCGCAATCTGTCATCGAACTGCAGGTTTTCATCTGCATCTATTCCCACAACACAACAGTAGCCTCAGACTAGCATTTGGTGCAAACTAGTAAAAGACAAAAATTAGTTACCGATAATAATGTCCTCGACCGATTCCGCTCTTTGTTGTGCTGTGTTGTCAGATATTCTTGGCTGTGGTGGATTGCTTTCTTCAGCAAACGTATACAAAAAAAATGGAATTCATAATTATAAATTAAACAAACTGATTAAACTGAAACCATTTACCATTTGCCTTAACTGGCGACGAAGAATCGCGGGATTCAGGGACTGGCACATTTTCTCCGATCACTCGATCACTCGAACTAGCCTCAGCTTGAATAAGTTCATCATCAGGCGATTCTGCAAAAAGAGACATCAAGCTTCACAACTATACTAACGTGTGTGTACGCGTGTGAATAGACTAAGCACCACTGCGAAAAATCGAACAAACAGAAAATTCGAGAGGCTACCAAAACGCTGCCATTGAAATTTTCAAAAATACCCTACGACATCGAACTCGTTAGTTTTATGTACCGTTTTCTGCTAATGCACCGGCATTATCGAGAAGAAATGTCGGGGGCACCTCTGCAAATATTTCGTCCTCAAAATCTGAATCTGGAATTGATTCGGAACAATTGTTTTAACGGAACGCTCCCTTAGTTGAAGTATATTTCGCCAAATAAGTTAACCTGCTAATCTGATCGGTGGAAGTTCTTGCAGCTCGTCTTCCTCATGATTCCCGTCCTCGTCGCGTTGCTGAGCCAAGATCACATCGTTTATCTTATCTCCAATCTATAGAGTTCACGCCATGCTGCAAATAACGTCAATAATTTTAGTATATAGGCTGTGTGGGTTCTGCCCAACTTACAGGAACTGCTCGAAAAGTGGGGGAGGTGAATGGGGATGTCGGCATCCTTTTAATGTAGGATAGGAGTGGGGATGTCTATTGTGTCGGCATTTCTTTGATGTTGATGTGGGGGAGGGGATCTATTGTTGTTGGGAT
>JAPYYS010002423.1:0-11473 GCA_030522525.1 Campopleginae sp. 14b
GGGTGTTCCCTGGTGTTTGGGACCTCCTCTTTTTTTTGGGTGTTTTGTCCTTTGTTTTTTTTTTTTTTTTTTTTTTTTTTTTTTTTTTTTTTTTTTTTTTTTTTTTTTTTTTTTTTTTTTTTTTTTTTTTTTTTTTTTTTCATTTTTTCAAATTTGTGCCATTCATTTTCATCACTCGCAATTATTTTGGCGAAACGATAAAATTTTGAATTTTTTTCGAGACGAAAAATGGATTGATCGCCCTACTCAGTCCTCACGACCTTCACCAGTTGATGATTTATCAGTTTTTCACACAACTACGCAGATGTACTTACCAATCAATTGTGCTCATTACACAATCCACATACAAAAAACATAATTAGAAAAATATTAAAATTAATCAATTAACTTATAATTAAATTAATTATAATTAATTAATAAATATCGATGTAAAATGGTGATTAAATAGGGATTCGAGGATCGATGACAAAAATGCTGTTCATAATGTTTGTTCGACTTGTATGACGAGAGCAAGTCGATTGTTTGAAGAATTTGAAGGATGAGCGCCGAAATAAATATCGACATATTTGAGCGGCCGTTGACAGTTGGACTGAAAATAAATCGAGACGAAACGACGGGACAGACGATAACACTGAATCGTTTTTTTTGTTTTTTTTTTTTTCGAGAACGCACCTGTGCAAGAACACGACTTCGACGTCGACATCCTCCCGATCCTCGTGCAAGAAATCCTTGAGGAAGTGCGAGACAGACTCGTAGGTGATGTGGCCGCACACAACAATGTGTCTGCCAACACAGAATAAACGTTAAAGACAACGATTCTTGGTTCAGTCGCTCGCGCTCGGATCACAATATCGGGTGACAAATAAATATTGCTTTTTTTAGTGTGGCATCTTTTCAAATAAACTCGAAATAATAATCTTAAAAGCGAAAGTTCTACGTCACTTGTGCTAAACATCAATCATCTACAAATTTTCTAAGACTATTGTGTTTAATTCCCTCTATCGTCGTGTCTCATTTTTCCCGATTATTTTCTTTTTCTCTTATTTTCCTTAAGAAGGTTGGCTACACACGACAATATGATAAGAATTTTATCAAATTTGTTGATAATATTATTCAGCATCAAAAACGATGACACAATTTTTTTTCTATTTTTCAAAAAAAATATGAAAAAATATTTATATTTAATACTGAAGAGTATGCTCACCAGATTTCATGAAATTCTAATCGTTTCGAATTTTGTGGCCACCCTCCTCGAATGAAATTCAAAATTGCAACGACTTGAAAAATTAAAAAAAAAAAATTTTCGTCGTACCGAAAAAAAAATGGAACGCGAACGTTCGGGGCGGAAATTTCGTTCAATCATTTTTATCGAAGCACAAAAATCTACTGCTAATTGAGCACAAAAATCAAAAAAAATAAAACATTTGGGACGGCGACGAGCGACGAACATATTTTCAATTTCCATTGCAAAACATTGTCAAATTCTTTTGTTTTTGTTTTTGTTTTTTGTTGAACTACTTAGCCCTCGCGTAACGACAACGATTCAGGAATATAATCTCAATTAATTGGCCAAAACTTACCGGGGTTTCGATAGGATTGGCGTGAGTCATATTGGGCGAATATACGATCACTATCTTAATCGAAATCTCTACAACACCTTATGTACAATGTTACAAACAATTAATCCTAGACCATCCAAAGTATCTATATATATATATATATATATTTATATTTAATTAATTTGATTAATTATTTAATAATAAATCTGGATTCGGCAAGCTCATTCATGTGATTGCAAAAATATTTCAGGCACGAACAAACCAATCCAAAAGGTGAAAAAACTCAAAACAGAAAAGAATATCTTACTGTGAGTATTTCGTGACCAAACCAAATCTACGTTCGTGTCTAACTTGCATTGACAACATTCAAGTCAATAAATTCATCGAAAACTGTGTGAATGTATTTTTTTTTTTTTTTCGTGATAATAACAAAAAAAGAAATATGTGCTTGTGTTTGTTGTACGTGTACTGGGTGTCTGTAAGTGTTGGTGTTTTTCAAAAGGTGAGAGACTGGTGGATTCGAGTGTTTTTTTTTTTTTTTTTTTTAAATCCACCGAAATTGGTAAATAAATGAGGAAAATGTGGTTATATCCATCGCATAGACATTCCATGCTCCGTCTGGGAGCTGCGTCGTGTTTTATGCGGGGAGGCCTATCGAAACGACGAAAAAAGAGCGCAACCATTTCTGGAAGTGATTGAAAATGTAGGTCATTGTGAATTCGACAGGAATGAAGAAAAAAAGATTTTTTAATTCGTCTCATTCTTGGAGAGTGTCGAGAAAATTGAAGAAAACGGAAAAAAAAATAGAAAAAAATTGAGAGATGATCGATTTCGAGTATCGAATTTATTATGCACGTTTTTTCCGAGCTTTTCCGAACAGCTGAGTACGTGTATAATTTTCTCTGTTATTTTCCATCGTGTCCTCAACGCGACACGTGTTTTTATCCGTCAAATTTTATTGCTAAATATATCTAAGTGAATATAAATGGTGTGCATTGTGGACCGAGTGATTTGTAGCGCCACGCATGTTTGTGGCATTGAGCGGATCGAATACCCGGGTATGGTGAGAGATTGCTGCTGCTCGCACGTGGTATGGTTATAAAAATAAAAATTTGCCCTCGCCCGAAAAATTGTAACTGAGGAAAAAAAAACGCATAGAAAA
Organism: Campopleginae sp. 14b; assembly: GCA_030522525.1. NCBI lineage: Eukaryota > Metazoa > Arthropoda > Insecta > Hymenoptera > Ichneumonidae > Campopleginae sp. 14b. The sequence goes on from JAPYYS010002423.1 coordinate 2,722, forward strand.
TAAATCTGTGGACTCGATTAGAGGAAAATAATTTTTAGCTCGTGTACATTTTTCGTGTCTCATGAGCTCGTGCTTTTTTTTCTTAATCAACGTAATTTGCGTGTGTCGAGTGTCAATTGAATTTTTTGGACCGTCGATGGGGCGCGATGCATTCGCAAGGTTTTGTGTACTGGGTGGAACAACTGACGGTATTTCACATCCTTGAACTTGTGAGTTATAGAGGACAATATATGAAACGGTAACTGCAAAGATTTATAGAAGCTTTTTAATTTTTATCAACATGAGAGAGCCCGAATTCTCAAAATTTACAAATTCTTCACCATTTTTTCTTTTTTTTAATCATTTTTTTTTTCGGTACACATTTCCAATGAGCTGCTAATTTTTTTTCACTCGAATTTAACCCTCAGTATTCATTCGGGGTCCATGGGACCCGGACCTATTTTTTTACCTGGAATACTAGTGCTCACTGTCGACGAATAAGCTTTCGTGCCAATAATTACGAAAATTACAATTTTGTAAAAGTTTTAAAACAGGTTTCCTAAAAAGTCACGAGTTTTTTTTTTTTTTGCATTTATCAAATTCACTTTTTCATTGTTGATCAATATTTTTGCATCAAGCGAAGTTCCAGTTCCACGACACTATTTTTATTCATATCACTCAATGCATCATTGAATTATTTATTAACAATTAAAAAATGCCTGGGTCCCATGGACCCAGTACGATTATAACGTGATTCTAGGCTCTGGGTGACTGCTGAGGGTTAAGGCAATTCTTAAAACTCATTTTTCAAGTTTTCAAGGACACTCGTCATCAACTTTATCTTGAGATCCGTCGATTCCACTATTCGGCAGTTTAAGTTTTTTTGAATCATCGAATAATTTTCTTAGCCGCGCTTACTCATTGACAAACGGAAAGAAAGTGGCCGTGTCACGACATTGAATAGTTGAATCTCTTTTCATATTTTCAACTCAAATTAAATGAGCAATTTGAAAGTTTTTCTTGTTTTTTTGTTTTTTTTTTTTTTTTCCAGAATTTTTCGTCGGATCGTTTTTGATTGGAAAATTGAGGAAGAATAAAAAATGGAGACGTCGAAAAGTTGATGGATATCAACTTTATCATTTTCTTTTTCAAATCTCATGCACTTTTTGTTTGAAACAATAAAACGATATTTTTTTGGGATTTAAATAGAAAATCGGTACGAAAACTGTCATGTTTTTTTTAAATTGACCAAACAATTATAAGAAAAACGTATTTTTCGTTGCAAATTTTAATTTCATAAAAAAGAGGAGCTTGAATTTAAAAAAAACTTGGCTTACTCGATGTCGATATTATTTTTGACCATCGGCCTCTGTTAACTCATAGGATTGTGATATTGTACAGTGCCTGTATTAACGGAAGTTATGAGACGTACATCCGTACAGAACATAAATTCCAAAGACCTGAATGTTTCGTGTATCGGAAAGCGACTAAAAAATCCCAATGGAAAGAAAATCCGTGGCGAGTGTATGTATAAGTATAATCGTGATGTTGCTTGAGGTATTTGTCGAGTTATAAATTTGATACACATAGAGACACGCACGCCACACAGAGAACGAAGAAAACGTTAAAAAAGAAAGCGCGTTTGTGAGTGCAACACGAGAACCTGGTACGATGTTTATCATATCCCTCGTTACCGAGCCCGAATAATCAACAATCCTTTACCATTGAATCGTCTATTTTTCATTCATTGTCTCGCCCTTCATTCGCAAAAAAAAAACGAAAAAAAAAATAAAAGAAAACAAAAAAACTGATAGATCTTGAGCGAATGAAATGTCGATTTGGCGGATCGCTAAGAACGACAAGAGGCAGTCGCCTCTACCTCTAGTACAATCTTACTCCTCCCCTGACTAAATTCAATCCAATGACATTGTGACGTTGTCCACACCAATAAATACCTGATCTAAATTAATCAACACATATTTCTTTTCTGTTTTTTTTTTTTTTTTTTTTTTTTTTTTTTTTTTTTTTTTTTTTTTTTTTTTTTTTTTTTTTTTTTTTTTTTTTTTTTTTTTTTTTTCCCTTTACTTATTTTTAATTTTTATTTATTTTTTTTTTTTTTTTATATAGTATTATATACATAAACATACGACGACATTGAAGTTTGTATCGTCGGAGTGGAACGAAAAATATTGCACACGATTCACCATTTTTTGGTACTTTTGAATCGCCTCCATATTTTTTTTGACATTCAATTTTTCATTTACAAAAATTGTCCTAGACCGAAAATGCAGTTTTATTTATGTCTCTGGTAAAAAAAAAATAAATATAATTAATTAATTAATTCCGGTGCATTCCAACGATGCAAACTTCAACGTCACCCAACATATACATACAACATGTATATGTCGGATGTTAGTGCATATGTTAATATGTATATCACACTCAACTGTAACAACAGTCGGGATATTATATAAAGATGCATTCGATGCTGGTTATGTAACATTGTATGCAGGACTGCATGCTGGACATTTTGACTGTTTGCACTCGGAGATAAATACAGCTCGAGAAAAATCGCAATCGAGACTTTAATCTGCCGATTTAATGGGTTTCAAGGGGCACGGGGAGACACGAGAACTAATGATGGGAAAATGATTTTCTCGAAAAATGGGGATTCGTCATTGAGGCGACTGACCGGTCGGAGGGGTGCGAGAATTTAATTCGATTCCAAATTGATAAAAAAAAATATATATATTGGAAAAAAAATGTCTCATAAAACACGATTTTCTTTATTTTTCTTAGTGATTAATGATCGGCGGGAATTTAATTGGCGAATCGATCGAATTGGGAGAAGGTTGTCGTAACTTCCGGAAGTTGTTCTGTACCGAACGAAGAGAAGAAAAGAGAAGAGAGAAGCAGAGAGAAAGAGATGAAAAATGATGAGAACTCGAGAGGCAGTAAGAAAGAGAGGGAGAGAGACATCGCGATCGGTTGATAAAAGCTCCTCGAGATGCGGTCAAAGATGCAAAGTCGTAGATTTCTTTCGCGCGTGCTAGAGAGCGAGAGAGAGAGAGAGAGAGAGAGAGAGAGAGAGAGAGAGATTGGGCGAAACTCTGTCCATGGGGCCTCTGGTTCGGGGCTCGAACGGTGGCGTTTGGTAAGGGAAATAAAAGGGGCTGGGAAGAAAGCCGTATTTGTCTCAAGTGCGGTCAGTGTGAACAAACAAGCTAACACCAGTTGCTGGGTGTGGTTAAATCTGTGGTATAGTGATTGTGGCGTTTGGTGCTCGTTGGTGGTGATGACAAAAGTGGTAGTGGTACGGTACACTAGTGGCAAAGACTTGAGGGGCTGGTGGGGTGGGGTGGGGAGGGGGGTGTACTCTGGGTGGGCATAAGTTAGGTCGTCTGAAAGGGTCAATGGGAATAGACAACAAGGGAGACATAGGGAGAGAGAGAGAGAAATAGAGATAGAGAGAAGGCACTGGATGGAGGAGCAAAATGAGAGACCGAAGGAAAGAGCGACGAACTGGAATTGAGTGGTTAAGGGATTCTGCTTAGTGCGGGAGCAAACAAACTCCCGGCCAAACTGAAGTTGGAGGCTGAGGTAAGAGCGAGAGCCCGAAAACCAACGGAGGCTCTCGGCGATACCGGAAAATCAGAAATTTTTTTTTTTTTTCCACCAAAATAAATGATTAAATTATTTATTTCCACGAGTTCGAGAAGAAATATCGGAATTCCATCGGATCAGGACACGAAGTTGTGAATTTTGGAAAAGTTGATGAGATTTTTTTGAAAATTTTCTTCGCGAAATGCTTCGCAATTATTTTTAAATCGTAATTTTTGGAAAAATTTGAGAAAAAAAAGATATTTAGCGACGGAGTTTGTGAGGAAGTTTGCCATGCCAATGGGAAAAAGTTGGTTGAATATATATGTGTGCATATATATTGTAAGAATAATAAAAATACACACATACGCGCAGAGGCGCGCGCGCACACGCACACGCACACAAGAGTTAACACATAAACATCAAAGTGTAGGCGTGAGGGGGGGGGGGGGGCTGTAAAGTGTAAGAATTACGTGAGGAATAAGTCGGGGGGGCTTTGGGGGGGGTGTTTATATTTTTTTTTTTTGTTTTTTTTGTTTTTTTTTTTTTTTTTTTGAGAAATTTTGTGGGAAGCTATTTTTTTTTTGTTTTTTTTTTTGTTTGTGTCTCACCTGCGACCTCGCTCGTTCTTCAAAGTGCCGCCATACTTGTTTCGCGTCCCGATCAGGTCAATTATCTCGGGGATACAACTGGCGAATATGGCCTACACCACACGATAGAACAGAACACAACACTCGCATCAATACACTTAGAAAGGGTTTGATCTGGTGGTATTCGTAGTTTTCGAAATCTCGTTGCCATTCGTTTTTTTTTTTTTTTCAATAAATTTTTTTTGTTTGTTTTCCAGTCAATTTAGCAAATTTTTTTTCTTCAACGTCATAGTATGATTACTTTTTATCGTCGTGTCATCGATACATCGCAAACGTCTCACCGTCAATATTGATTTTTTTATTTTACGCAATTTTGTGTTTTTTTTTTTTTTTTTTTTTTTTTTTTTTTTTTTTTTTTTTTTTTTTTTTTTTTTTTTTTTTTTTTTTTTTTTTTTTTTTTTTTTTTTTTTTTTGGGATTACTTCACGAGGGTTGCAAAAGGGCAAGGGTTTTTAAGGGTGACGGTGGTGGGGGTTATTTATTGTATGATTTACGGAAAGAAAAAAAGAGTTTTGATGAGCTACCGGGCCGCGGAACTAACCATAGTGACACCATCGACTGTGCTATACCGCTATGTGCCCCACGGCCCAACTGCAATTATTTTATTCTTCCAATTTAATAATCGTTGCTCTCTATGCATATATATTAATGCATTTATTTATTAATATATATACATTGAGGCTTATCGTCAATATACTTAGTAAATATCAACAATCGGGTGTTTACACATATTTAAAGAGTTTTATGTATTTACCTAAATGAAACTGAGGGAGGGGGGGATTGGTTGACTACCTACACAACTAGGACCTACACACCTATGTAAACGTAACCTAAACCTAACGACGTCTACTCGTGCCGACACGGCTACCTATTTTTTAAATCGTTTATTCATTTTTTTTTGTTTTTCTTTTTTATTCCCTTTTTTTTGTTTTAGAAGATTTTTGGTTTTTGGTTGTTTTTTTTGTTTTTTTTAAGGCAGGTATACATGGAATATTTTAAAAAAAAAAAGGTACATACACGTAGTGCTGTTGCTGTACCTCTCTCCAGGGAAAAGAAAAAAAATGTCTTTTTTTTGTTTTGGATATTTTAATTAGCTCACTCGACTTGTCTGATTTTTTTTTTTACATTTTTCTCAGAGTCACGCTTCTTTTTGCTTTTTCTATCACTCAAACACCGATCCGATATTATTATTTCTAATTCATATCGAGGGGGGAGGTGTCTGTGTGGATTCTCTCGAGACGAAAGAACGAACGAGATTTTATTATGAAGACACTATTTGAGAATTATCGACTTCAGAGAGTCCGCTACTTTCTGAGACAGAAAACGATATCGAGACTCTGTCGGAGAGAGAGAATGAGAGAGAGAGAGAGAGAGAGAGAGAGAGAGAGAGAGAGAGAGAGAGAGAAATTGAAAGAGAGAAAAGTGATAGAGAGAAAGAGACGATCATCCTGGAGTTGGTATTCGTCCTCGTGGTCACCGTCGTCGTTGTCATTGTCGTTGGAATCGTCATCGTTTTCGTCCGTCTTTCGTGTGCTCACAAACTGCTGCCCATCGATATGGGTTTACCGGGAGTCAGCGACCAATTTCAATCGCCATTCTAATTTTCTTACACATGTATTATCATATTCGCAGCATTTAAAGACGCGGCGGCGTCTTGACGCCAATTATTAAAAATAAAAGTTCGAACCGACAAGTTGATGGATCTTTGCGTTTTTTTTTTTTTAAATTTATTTATAATAAAAACGTTTTTCTGTCCAAGTCAAAGCATCGCTATCGCTTCATCATTTTTGCAATCCCGTAGACCCTCACGCGGTATTTTGCACACAAAAAACTGGAAATTTAATCCAAATTTTGAAAATTCATTTTTTTCTGTTTTTTTTTTTTTCTTTCATTTTTCGGTCAACACTGGACGCCCGCTTGTTCGGTATTTTTCGAAACTTATAATTTAAGTTTTCTGGGTTGTCTCGATGAATTCCCAAAAAAATACGATCAGCACATTTTGGAAAACGATGAAATTAATCGGACCGAGATTTGTCCTTCTTTCTTTCATAAAGCTCGTTCGATTTGTCTGCTCTATTAAAATCCCGCATAAAAAAAATATTTCCATAATAAAAAAGAAAAAAAAAAATTCCTCAACATTTCGCGGTCCCGTCGCGAAGAGGGTCGTGTCCCTGCGACTTTTTTGAGTCTGTCGACATTTCAATTATTTAAAAAAATTGAATTTTCATCGAATTTTGGAAAAAAATAAAAAAATCGTTTTTTTTTTTGTCGAAAAGGTAATCGGATTTTGATAAACGCCCGGAAGAAAGTACAAAACGATAACTCTAAAATTTTGGGGTCCGAAGAACGTATTTTTTTATATTTTTCGTAATGCTTGCGAGCACTCACCTCGTCTCATGTTTCTCGTTATGTCTTCCCCCCACAATAATATTTGAAGAAGCCTCTCTATTGATATATTTGCGCAAACATCATTCCAAGAGCCTCGTGTAACTTGGGAGGATTATGGACAAAACGAAAAACGATAATAATGGAAAATAAAGAAAAAAATGTATTTGAATGCGAAAAGATGCGGTGACTGGGTGCTTGCGGGTGGAAAAATAAACGAAAAGTTGAATAGAATCGTTCACCTTTTTGAAATCAGTCGATAGAATTCCATGAAATTTATTTTATTTTTTTCATTTTTCAAAAAATATGAACCTTCGTGCATTTTTTTCTCGAAAATCGTGGGCAAAGAGAGCTCTACCATCGTTTGGTGAATCGTCCCTTCAACATATTTGCCAATCCCTAACCGATCAGAATGAAATATTTGCTTAACCCTTGCCCTTTCCCGAAGCCGAGAAAAAAAGGTGACATTGTGAAATGTTTGATGTAGCGACGAGTGTGATAATGAGTTATTTCTTTGACATCGTAATCGTTTGTACAGCCGACGACATTGTACGTTCAAGGGATCGTATAGAGATTTCTGATTCGAAATGAAATTTGTCCCGATCCAGCAAGTACGTGCGATAACGATATTGTCGAAAAAGAAATGACCATGTGACAGATATATATATATGTATTAATTTGCACATATATATACCCACGTTCGAGATATATATATGTAAAAATGTGTATGTAAAAAAGAAATAATCAATGTGGACTATGGACTAGACTAGCGAGTGCCTCAGCCAAGAGTGGGTCTATGCTCGAGGGTTTCGCATTGAGCAGTGAAAGAGGCGGCCCAGTAAATCGACTGCAAACTTGTCAAATTACCCTCATCATTTTCCGACCACCAAAAAAGACGTTTCATCGTTTTTATTAATTTTTTTTTTTTTTTTTTTTCCCAATTTTATTTATTCTTTTGAATTTTAGTTTTTTCTTAACCGCCATTCTCCGTACGCCGTTCCACTCTCTTGGGTGTGTGTAATTTTCAATGAATCCTTATTGTTGTTGTACTCTTAACAGCATCAGTGTGGATAAATAGATTACGTCCAAGTCGTGCGTTTAATCTACAACCCCTAAGTAAACATTAGCCTTATATTGTGCCTACGCCTGCACCCCCTCTACTGCCGCCACTACGTGTATCAAGTACGCACGCATCGTCAAATTTTCAATAATTATATAACTAATTATCGTTTTTATGTAATTATTATTATTTAGTTATTTTTTTCTGCTCTTTTTTGTTAATATATACATAGTACTACGTACATATATTTATATATATACGGAGGTATATTGATTGGTATATATATATGTATATGGACATATGGGGTCATATGCTCTCTCGCCTGTCAAACGTTGCAGCATGTCAAACTGAATATACTCGATCGCTCAAAGAGTGACAGAAGGCGCGGGGGATTCTGATAGACAGAGAGAAAGAGAGAGAGAGAGAGAGAGAGAGAGAGAGAGAGAGAGAGAGAGAGAGAGAGAGAGAGAGAGAGAGAGAGGGAGAGAGAGAGAGAGAGAGAGAGAGATGAGAGAGAGAGAGCGAATTCTCTATGAGAAATGATAGCGAGAAGACTAACGCATGCCGCCAAGAATCCGTGTGTACTGGAGATTATTGAAAAATCTTGAAATCTTTGCAATCGTTGAGAATCGATTATTTCGTGACTGTAAAATCGTGTCGGTGCAGTTAATTATTTTATTCCGCCCGTCAACGTGTCGAATTAATTGAAGAACAAAAACAACGGCGATTCGAATGAGACGAGGATTCGTGTGTGAAGAGGAAATTCGATAAATTAATAATAAAAAATTGATTGGACTATGGATCGATGAGGAATCTTTCGATCCCGTGGCTGTATTTTAGTTTTTTGTTATTTGTGTTTATACATAATACGTGTGTCTGGTAAATAATAATTCATAGAAATATCAACAATGAAAAAATAATTGGGGTCCTAAGTTTTATTTATTTCTTACAAATCAATCCAATTTTTCAAGCAATTACCAACACGTGTGTGGGTGTGAGGTGTTTTATCCGAAGATTACTTATTTGGTGAATAATCATTTTCATTATTCGTGTATTTATATATTTATATTTTAATATAT
>JAPYYS010002428.1:0-10121 GCA_030522525.1 Campopleginae sp. 14b
TATATTTCTACATGGTTTCCGATGTCTAGGTATATTTCTCTGAAGTTTTTGCTCTCCAGGTTGACGGCTCCATAGTTTTCGATGTCTAGGTCGACGTCTCCATAGTTTTCGTTGTCCATGTATATTACTTCATGGTTTTCGATGTCTAGGTATATTTCTCTAAAGTTTTGATTCTCCAGGTTGATGGCTCCATGGTTTTCGTTATCTATGTATATTTCTCCATGATTTTCAATGTCTAGGTATATTTGTCTATAGTTTTGGCACTCCAGGTTGACGGCTCCATGATTTTCGTTGCCTAGGTCGACGTCTGCATAGTTTTCGTTGTCTATGTATATTGCTTCATGGTTTTCGATGTCTAGGTATATTTCTCCATAGTTTCGTTTCTCCAGGTTGATGGCTCCATGGTTTTCGTTATCTATCAAAAGTCGTGGTAGCGACTCGAGACAAGTACATTTACGCTAGTGTCAAACGAGTCGCTACAAGACACTTTCACAGCAAGGAGCGCGTTTACCAACTGTTTCCGAATATTTTCAATTTTGTTAGTATTAATTATTCGTTGACGATACAATTCCCGAATCAAATGTTTTGTTCGGAGTTTTGCACATAGGTATAATCGTTTCAAATTTTTAAATATGTCATCGTGTTTCTTTGGGGTTAACAATATGCAATTATAACGGGATGGCGACACTGCGGATTGGGAAGGAAGAGTGGTATGGAATATGGACAATGAATAAATAATTGAGAAGTGAGTGGTTCCAATCAATTTTTCACATCTTTATTTCCTTTATCATCGATTCTTTTTCGTTCTAATCTTACATGTATAACCACTCATTTTTTTCTCTCTCAATTTTTTTATGTATACCGACGGGGAGTCGACAATTCTTTGAATAATGCTTGAAGTCGTCTCTGCGCATCTTCTTCATTTTTCCGGCATTTTTTGCCTGCACGTTTCCAGTGTGCAGGTCTATTCTGCTCACCTGGAAAAATAATCCTGTTGTTATTGGTCGTTTATTATAACGGAATTGGATTCCAAGACCGGAGCTTACCTTGCGTTCGATTTCTTTCTTGGTCCCCGTGACTGTGCTCCTCTTGTTCCTGGGCTTCTGCAATAAAAATAATGAATATATTCATTGGTGTTGATTTTTCTTTCTCCCATGTGTTCCAAATTTTTGAAAGAACGAATTAAAGTTTCACAATGATTGCGATAATACTCACCAATTTTTGAGCTGTTCATTTTTCGTATTATTTAGAATAATGATGAATGCCCGATGGTCGGTATCGTAGTGAGCTCGCTCGTTCCATGTGACGAACGAAGAAAATGTTGAACATGCATCAAATTACGACATCGACATGCGGTCCAGTGCACCGCATGGGGAACGATCGATCAGATCAACTCTCCATTGCAATTGCTGCAAGTTGAACCGTAAAAAAAAGATGGATCGGATTCGAACTCGATCGATACCTGACGTACGGTCAGCTAAGAGTTACCCTCCGATCTCGCATTTATCGACGCATGTCAACACGATCGATTATAAAGAATCATCATGACTAGCTCCTCAAGGAATCATGAGCTAAAACAAATGAAACGGGGAAGGAGAAATCAGCCGGCGAAAGAACGGCCATTTTCGTTATTCTAAGCGACAGCGGCAATATGTCGTTTGGTGACGTGAGTATATATTTTTATTTTTATTAATATTTTTAAATATTGAATGTAAGGTTTTTTATTAATAAACATAATGAATCCATGTTTTCTTTTTGTTTCAGGTCAATTTCGATGACATCGACATTGGTGAGTTTATTATTTTCTTTGATTATTTTTTATAGCTCGTCGCGATGGAGTCGCTCCTGCGACTCGATCGCCCGTTTTTTTCTTTTTTTTTCATTTTAAAAAATTTAATATTGATATTAATTACTATTATTATTAATATATTTTTTATTATTATTATTATATAATTCAAAAACTTGAAATGAATTTTTTTCAGATCTGGAAGAAATGGAAGGGGATGAGCGGCCCCATCCGCCGCCGGTTGACCAGCAGCCGGAGGAGCAACCGGTTCGACCGCCCGATGCCGCAGCACGGAGGCCTGGACGGTTGGCCACGCCACGGGAGGTCGAGCCGGAACGACGACCAGCTCCTCTGGCTCAACCGAAGAGGGAGCCGGACGGGCCACGCAGCAGAGGTGAGTCCCTGACAAATCAAATGTCTGGTAGTTGCTGTTTTGAATTAAAAAAAAAAAAAAAAATCCCATTTTTTTTTTACGAATTTTTTCTTTTATTTCTTTTTACGATTTCTTATTTTCGATGAAACGATAAATTCAATTTATTGTTCATTTTTTCAGAGCTCGGTCGCATGAGGGCGGTCGAGAGGCTGCCGGAGTTGGCCGAGCCGGAGCAGCTACCTCCGCCGGCGGAGTACCGGCCGAGAGGCAGAGGGGCAGAGGAGGCCTTCCCCCCGCGGCGAAGGCAGCCGGTCCACCGGCGGATGGCAGGAGCTGCAGGGAGGATCCCGCGATCCCGTGATTTAACCTGTCCTCACTCTTTCCTGCTTCCCCACTCTCTTTTTCGCTTTCTCTCTCTTCTCTCTCTCTCTCTCTCTCTCTCTCTCTCTCTCTCTCTCTCTCTCTCTCTCTCTCTCTCTCTCTCTCTCTCTCTCTCTCTCTCTCTCTCTCTCTCTCTCTCTCGATCTCTCTCTCTCTCTCTCTCTCTCTCGATCTCTCTTTTCTCACGTGAGTACAGCTAGCTGTGTGCTTTCTATCTCCGCATTTTTCGAACTTTTCTCTGCCGCACTCTGCCTTCGGGCCTTGCTTACAGGATTTTTGGCATGCACTTTTCTGCCTTTTTCATCTACATCAGGTAAAACTGGCCTTTCCTTACTGCTCGCACGGTTTTTCTGGGTTTTTCTGTCGCTTGTCTCGCCAAGCCTCACTTTTGGGCCTGGACTTCTATTTTGCCTCTTGCTTGTCATCGTTGCGAGACGTTTGATTGCTGACGTATGGCGCCAACTCTTGGATCCGGCTGTCCTTATCGATGGCTCCATCGATTGACTGCCTGTTTTACCTATCGATCTACTGCCTCGCCTGCAAACTCGCGTCAGGTGCTGCCATCCTTAGGGTCTGATTGATATCAGTTATCTCATCTATTGCTAACTGTTCTTGCCTGGCCAACTTTTGATTTAATTATCTACCACTACTTCGTCAATCGTCTACTTTCTTCCTCATCGACCGGCTCATCTACTTCTAATTATCTTCGGCCTTCATCTTTATCGATTGGCTTTTCGATCCTCTACCAAATCATGTCGCTGGAGTGTGGGATTTGTGACGTCTCAATCAAACGTAAGGAGCCCTACATTGCTTGCACGGTAATATGTCTACGGGACTTTCATCTCTCCTGCGTTAAGGCTGCTTTCAACTACGATCTTCTGGAATCCGGTGCTGCTTTCTTCCGCTGCGAGCAATGTATGAAGCGCAAGTCGACGATCCTGGATCACTCGACTGAATCTTCCCTTGATCGCTCGCAATTGGAATCATCGACCAGGTTCAACGCCACTACTTCTTCTCGCTTCTCCGTCGATGACATCATGCGTCACCTTCAGGCTAATGTGGCTTCTTTTGAAAGCAAGCTCGACGAGAGGATCGGCGATCTCCAATCTGAAATGGAGCAACACTATGCAGATCTCTGAAGCTCTGTCGATGGCGTCATCAAATCCGTCGCCCCGCTTCGGGAAGAGTTCACAACCACGCACTCCGATCTTGCGGCCCGGGTCGACGGTGTAGAAGTCCTGGCGCGAAACTCAGCTGATGAGCTCGCTTCGCTCAGGACACAACACGATGATCAACTTGACCGAGTCAGGGAAAAGTGTGCACGTCTCTCGTCCATCGTTTCTACAGCCATGCCCACCGCCGAAGCCTCTTCTTCCACTTCGTCCCCAGAATCGTCCGAAATTGTCATTCGCGGCCTTCCCGGATCTCTACCACACCCCGCCGCGGACATTGTGAACGCCGTCTTCTCAGCATTGAACATCTCTCATCGCGCTAACGACGTCCTCGACTTCCGCTTCATGAAACCAAAGCCAGCACCGCCTTCGACCGAAGCTACTTCTTCTACGCTGCCTGAAGTCAACAAGACGCTCGTCATACGGATGGTGTCTTCTGTCTCCCGCGACTTTGTGCTCCAGAAAGCCTCCGTAAAGCGTTCCATTACCGTCCGCGACGTTTTCTCGCTTGACTCTGATGCCCGAATTTTCATTATTGAGATGTTACCGTCGCATATACACAAGCTGCTGCTCTTGGCCAAGTCTCGTTCTCGCGCTTTAAAACTCAGCCGTGTCTGGGCCAGAAACGGCGTCGTCAGGGTCAGGCGGGAAGGTAGTCCCGATATTTTGACTCTGCGCTGTGAGTCTGATCTGGATCAGTTGGCCTGACTCCCGAGCCCCGTGCGCCAGCCCCGTATCGCGTCCGACGTGCAAGCATCCTCTGCCTCATCCTTGCTCAGTGCAAACTCTCTTCTCGGTCACTTTTCTCAGTTTTGTGCACATGTTGCTGATAATTTTTATCACGTCATTTCCGTCACTGAAACATGGCTTCACAACAACATTTCTGATGATTTAGTGCATCTTCCGGACTACTTTATCATTCGAAATGACCGAGTGGGCAAGCGTAGTGGCGGCGTTGCTTGCTACGTCCATAAATCCTTGCGTTTCAAACTACTGGCTACCTCCCCTCCTAAGTTTTTAAATTGCCCCGAATATTTAATTGGCGAGATTCGCAATGCTCAGGACCGCTCCATTCTATTTTCGACTGTCTACAGACGTCCAAAGGGCAATATATTCAATCAGTTCGCAGATGTATTGTCAAATCTCTCGATTACATATTAAAACATTATTATTTCTGGCGATCTAAATTGTAATCTGCTCCTATCAAACTTCGAGGCCACCTCCCTTCGCGAATTTGCTCTTGCACAATCTCTCCATATCACTGAGGCCGGTCCAACGTTCCACTCCAATCAATGTGATTCTCTTCTTGACGTCTTTCTAGTTGACAATCTCTCTAAGATTCATTCCTTTACAAAATCTACTACACCTTTCATAGCCGGCCACGATCTTTTAGAACTCTCTTACCGATTCGAACTTGATCGGCGTCCAAACCGCACCATTGTCCGCTGTGACTTACGGCATTTTGAGTCGGAGGAATACCTAACTTCCCTCTCCTCTGCTATATCTCTACTGAATCTCTCCTCTGCCTCCTTTCCACTCTCTACGGACTGCCTGGACTCCATTACTCAGGAACTTTCCTCTACAATTAGCTTCGTTTTCGACTCGCACACGCCATACAGGAAATGGACTATCAAGCGTTCTCCTTTCTCCTATCTCGGCTCCTTTCCGCTCGCACCTTTTCCATCCCTGCACATCGTACGTCTACCCTACACAATTCCTTCATCTTTTCTGCCTCCTATTTCTGGCATTCCCTTCCCCTTCGCATTACCTCTGCTGCCTCCTCTAGTACTCTATTCTTAATCTTAAGTCTTAGTTTTAAGTTTTCTTGTATTCTCATGCATCGTTGCCCACGGAACATGTTCCAGGGCATAATTAACTGATTCATTCATTCATTCATTCATTCATTCTCCCTCTCTCTCTCTCGATCTCTCTCGATCTTTCCAGCTTTTCCTCGTGCTCAATCGCTCTCTCATATTTTCTCGTGTTTGTCTTTTGGTCCCTCCTCGTTCTCTGCCGCTATCTATGGAACTCTCTTGCACTCTTTTACGCTCTCTGCCAATCCTTTGTACGTCCCTACAGCCCTTACGCCCATTCGTTCTTCCTGATTTCTCCTCCTCTATCCCGCACTCTTCGACTTTTCCTTATCTAATTCGCTCTCTCTCTCGCCCTTTCTTAGCCTCAATTACATATTCACGCTCTCTCACGCCTTTTCACTCTCTATTAAACCCTCTCTCGCTTTCTTTCATTCTCTTGCGCCCCCGCCCGCCCTTGTCACTTTCTCGCGCTTTCGTTCGCTTTTTCCCACTATCTCACTTTTTTCTTCTGTGCTCTCTTTCGTTCTCTCACGCTTCTCTTACTCTCTCGCTCTCTCGCTCGATCGTGTCACTCGCATGCTCCCTCCCATTCTATCCCGCTTTTCCGTTGTCCCATTTTTTTGCACACTTCCGCTCTCTTTCGTTCGAATGCTTCTCTCGCCCTCCCCTATTCTCTCGCCCTCTCTGTCGCTTTCTCCCGCTCCCTTACTCTTTTTCGCTCTCTCCTGATTTTTTCTGTCTCTCACATTTTTTCACTATTCATTACTGTTCTTTCTCTCGCTTTCTTTCGAGCTCTCACGCTTTTCTAGATTTCACCAACTCTCGCGTGTTCCCTTCCTTTTCCCCCTACTCTCTCACTCTTTCTGCGCTCTGGCCCGCTTTCACTGCTTATAAGATAATCTTTTTCAGGAGTATTTTCCATCCTACCCTAGAAACTTACATTTCTGGTTCTGGGTTGTCATCGCCAGCACCCCTCATCGGCAACTTTGAAAAAAATTATTAGAAAAACTCACCTCATAATCGGCTGCTGTGCGCCAAGTTATCGGCCGCTGTGCGCCAAATACTTGGCTGCTGTGCGCCAAAAAAAATCAGTTGCTGTGCACTGACTATTAACGCTGTTGGACATCATTCATCAAATTAACATATCAATATGGCACTCGGTAAAGCTACTGTCGCAAGTAGCGATTTCAGTTTGACTTTCGAAAAAGTAATAGCTCATGGGCATTTAATACAGGATCGACATATCGATCGATTTGCTGAGGTATTAAAGATCGCTAATCCCAATTTTGACATGCGAAATACGTGCAAAATACAGTTTCCTCATTGAATTACCTCAGTATCTCCAGATACAGAACATATCCAAATTTTACATAGCTGCGAAAATTTTGCCACGAACGCAGGCGGTCATTGGGTCTGCTGTTATAACGATACCCACAAAATATATATTTATGATTCGCTCAATAGGAAAACGTTACATAGACACCACAGAACCTTTCTCGAACGATTATTTCCTTTCTATCCCCTTGAAAACGTTGAATTTCCCAAAGTTCAGCAACAATTGAACGGTAGGGATTGTGGTGTTTTCTCGATAGCATTCGCTGTCTCAATTCTGTTCAAATTGAAGCCTGAAAGCATAGAATACATTCCTTCCGTGATGAGAGAACATTTGTTGAAAATATTCCGTACCGGTACCGTGGAACAGTTTCCATGTCCAATCAGAAAATCTCATGGAGATCGCCGTCTCTGGGAAATGGTTGGAACGGCCAGTAAAAAAAAGTTAGAAGTATCAGGTAAAACAAAAAACGAAAAATCTAAGCAAAGAGTTGAAACAATTTCGTAACAGTCCGAAGCAAATCGAGGCAAAAATGGGCAGAATCGAGCCGACTGAAATTACAGATCACTCGATGGTAGCACCAATTGTTACTTTAAGGAAAATATCTTCCGATACTAGTAATAAAATAAACTCACAACCGAATGGAAACATTCATTCAGACATGGAATTGATATCTGCTATCGAATTGCTATTGAATTCGACATTCAGAAAAAGAGACATAGCGTCGACGAAGCGACTAAATGGCGAGCACATTGAGTCATCTTCTCCTAATGGCGTAAAAATTGTCTCGGAATCATTTCAGCAGATTTCTATTCGTTCTGAAGAGAATAAACCGAATAAAGTTCCGAATTCACGATCCATCTCTTTTGATCGTATGACTTCCGTTCTGAAAGAGTCAGATTCGAATCCACGGATAGTAAGTCCTGAAGCTGTGAGATCTAAAAAAGAGAAACTTATCTAATCAATTGTGCAAACCGATGAAAAGAATCAATCAATATTCTGTGAAAATGTCGCTACTTCGTATGCACGACGACAGACAATGGACGAATCTTTCAAGTGTAACCAACAAGATAGATCTACCAATCATACAGACACTTCTATTCCAAGAATGGAAATTGAGGTCGAACCGAAGGTTAAACCGATTGAGAGAACTGACATATGTGTGCAACGAACAAACCTAAACAAACAAATGCAACACTCATCGGGGAATGTTATGAAAAATGTCAAAAAATTACCTGAATATCCAGTTCAATCTAATAAAGAACGAAAACGAAAAATATCACACCGGTGTGACAATATTCATGAAGAAGTAGTGTCATAAAAAATGTTCAATCCTTAATGACGACACTCTTGCATGAGCTTCAGATGTGACTTCAAGTAATTTGAAAGAATTCTCAAATCCTAGTGTTGTTATTGAAAATATTATATTGACCTCGCAAAAACGAATCGATAAACCTAAAATCGGGCTATGGGCTTCCCGAAAGGATCGAGTAAATAGAATGAGACGTGAAAAATATTTCGAAAAAAAATTAAAGAAACGTATTACTGCGAATCGTTTTGACGAGAACATAATAGTGTAGCGACAATCAAACGTTTTGAAAGTTCTGAGTGGACAACATGAAAAACGATTCATATCGTCCAAATTTTCGATGGATATGAATATTTCTAATGCAGGTAAACTTAATATCAATGCAGGGAAGAAAAATAACGGAGAAAAATGCATGAATAATTTAGCTAAGAACATAGTGTTACGATCACAATCGAACGTTTCAAAAATTTTACGTGAAACAAACTTGAAACGAGTTATATGTTCAAAATTGTCAAAAAATAAACTCAACGTCAACGCAGCTAGGAAAATATGCGATAAATATAAACGAGCTAGGAGTAAATTTGATAAACATAAACGAGCTAGAAGTAAATTCGATACAATCAAACTATTATCTTCGCAAGAATATTACATTTCCAATATTCTCACAGGAATTATTGGACCGTCGATAGATTGTCGCATGAAAGCCGAGTTATAAATTATAAAATGGTGCTTCCATATGAGAGAAAAGTATATAAACAGCGTAAAAAAGAAGTTAAAATCATTAGAAGAAAAGACAGAAGTTAAACTAACCCAGCTGGCTGAGTGTACTAATGATGCTCGAATTGAAGACAAAATGACGATTTTATGTGGTGTCGTTAGAAAACACACAGCATCGCCTGAAGCCTATTTCGCAGAAACGATATATGAAAAAACTGAGAAAATTTCCGATGCTGTCATCGTGGACAATAATGGTCGTGCAGTGAACATTTTACCTACAATGAGGAATCGAAAGGGTTAAATTTTCTGGACATCTTCACCACTCTGCAAAGTCATTGATGACAACCTCGTCAATACTTATCATCAATTTTTGACAAAGATACACAGCCGTTGTTTGAGGAATGTTCGAGCGGTATTATGCAAAATCCACAGATGTTCAGTTAGTAACGATAACAAGTTATTAGGACATGGTCACTGCTGTTACGTAAGTCCTAATATTTGCAAATCACTTTTTTTGTCAGTTGAATTTTTATCACCACATTTTCCTTATGCGAGAACGATTAAAAGGTTATACTACGCATTGCGAGCGTCACTGCAAAAATTATACGATTTAGATCACGCCTTAGAGAGATATCGAAATATTATCAAACATCGCGGAAGAGGCACGAGAAAAGTCTCGATCTTTTGATGCCGAGAAAGAAATAGATTTGAACGAAGACTCAATAATTTCTACTCATTTTGAGGCGTTTAAATTATTGGAAAAAAGTTTGATGGATACACCACGGTTTGCTTGCGTGTCGTGTGAGAAACTCTGTTTTCAGAAAAATGTTACAGTAATACAAAAATTAAGGACCAGTATAACTTCTCCATTTTGGACAGACTTAATGAGATATATACAAAATAAGGGAATAGATCCTGAATATGTGTGTCATTATTGTCTTCAAAAGTTCCGTTCGGGAAAACTACCACCAACTTGTATCTTAAATAATTTGGACGCAGGAGAGGTTCCTGAAATTATGTTCGATCTTAATGATTACGAGGAAATATCAATTCGAAGAGCTAAAGCATTTCAAGTTGTTCAAAAAATGGGTACAGTTGCGAAGGGGAATATGCCTCATAGAGTAATGAATGAAAAAGTAATAGGCAGAACATTTCATTTGCCTTTGCCTATTGAAGAAACGCTCAAAAAAATTTGCCCTGCAACAGAGCCTCTTAATCTGGAACACGAATTATACA
>JAPYYS010002445.1:0-14703 GCA_030522525.1 Campopleginae sp. 14b
CCCTGGCTCGCAAAAAATGATCGACCATGACCTTTCCCGATGACTCATGGGGAGAATTTATTAATTCGGGAAATTATTCCCGAAAACGGTAACGACGGGTGATAAGAGATGACAATCCTGCCCTGATTGGGAGAGGGGGAAGGTAAGCACGCTCGCTAACGCCAATGGTCCTGATGTTCTGGAATTTTCTCGACCGTTCCTCTGTCCTGGCGGGAATCATTGGGCGACGTGAGATCCGACCATGGGCGAGTTCGATGATAACCGGAAACGGCCGATTGTACGAGCCCCGCTCGAAATGCAATAACAACACGATGATGGCCTTCCTTCTTAAACTCTCCTCGGTCGAATTTTCAATACCGTGAGTTGATGGTCCGGCGTCCTCGCTCCCGAAACTCGTAAGAAAAAACAAAAATACGCGGAACGCAATCAATTAGAATTCGTTTTCTGTTTCCCTAAGAAAACTCTGCGAAACGTCGTGTGGCCGGAGCATCGAGCGGGAGAGACGGGAACAATACGCTCGATCGCATATGTTTTCCCTTTCGCTCGATCTACTGACTGTGCTAAAAAAAACACGTCACAATATATATATATATATTGTTACGTCCTGGAGATTCGTTCGAACTTTCGCCTGACAGAATTAATAGAAATATGATAAATAATTAACGTAATGAATTACGTTAATAAAGTAATTATTCGAAGAGACGAAGCGCTCGCGGTCCGTCTCGCTTAATGATAAGAAAACACGAATCGGCAGCGACGAACGCCGTGAGACGATCCACCATCGGAAAATGCTGAAGCAGCAAACCGAGATCATGGGAACCTCGGCCTAAGCATTTTGACTGACTCGGACAAGATAGCCGAAGTCAGTGAGGAAAATGCAAAAGGCCAGTCGGTCTTTATTCGCGATTCAAACCGATCGGTTCTCGTCCGGCTTTGGTCGCTCTGACAAATACGAAAGCTTCCAAAATTATACCACCTCTTCAACTTACTATTTTTAAATACAATTTTATTATTTTAAACATAACTCGCGCGGTGTTCGGTATTCATTTCACCCGCGCAAACGTATCCGCAAACAACGGTTCCACCCGTTAAACTTCCCTCGCCTCTTTTCAATCGCCTTCGACAACATACCGGGTGACCAGAGAACGAGGGATCGGATCGTGCTGCGGATATCACCGCACTCCTCACCGTACCTTAGCAACCACCGAAAAGGTAAGTGGGTTTTATAAAATTTACAAAACCAAGGAAGTCGTTAGTCACTCGACATCGCTTCAATCCCCGGTCTCTCCCAGCTGACCGAAACTGAAGCGTCATTTACGACCACGTCATTTACCATATATATATATACATATATATATATATATACTTTTCGTTTACAGCAGACGTCTTCATAGTTACGCTTCAGGGTTCGTTTCTCCGCCACCGTTTGGAAGGTGGCGTGGTAGTGACGTTTTGGCCAATCTGGTATCGTTATTTCCCTTACTACCTACATAGCTGAAAACATCGCTCATTTCTCTCAACTTACTGCATCAGCCATACGGCAGCCATTACGTATCCGAAGTGAGTCGAGAGAAATGAGCGATGTTTGTAGCTATGTAGGTAGTAAGGGAAATAACGATACCGGATTGGCCAAAACGTCGCTACCGCGCCACCTTCCAAACGGTGGCGGAGAAACCTAAAGCGTAACTATGAAGACGACTGCTGTAAACGAAAAGTAAAATCTATCAACGAAAAGTAACTTTTCGGTTACAATCATAAAAGTTACAAAAACTGCCGCTTTACGTATTACAATCTGTAACCAAAACGCCACTTTTCCGAGCACGAATGTCAAAAAACAAATTTCCTACTATGTTAACGAACCCCTACCTCACCCACAGGCAAACCTATCCCTTCTCCACATACCATTACAGCAGTCTTGTACCTGCCAGCGCCATAGGCGGCAAAACTCGGCAACAATTCTGAGCTATATTTCCCGAGCCGGCTTTAGCGACCAGTGTTAGCCCTCTGAGTATGCTTCATTGTTTTTGCGCAGTGCGCATGCGTTGCAAGCTCAGCATAACTATACATACCGGTAATTTTCATCCCGAGCGCTGCGAGTGGCTGAACCGGGAACTATTACATCAAGAATTTTTAGGCACGCTGGAACTACGTATTCGCCTATGGTGTGTCCACTTCTATGGAACGTTCGAGCGAGAACAGTTCGAGATTGGTTTACCATAATTGCGCGAATTTGGAGGTTATTTCATAAAAAATCAAATCTGTGCTATCGGGCTGTGAAAAAAACTTAGCGGTTCTTTGAAGTGATTGATAATTCTCAGTTCGGTCAATAAACGATGGCAATTACAAAAAATACGGAGTTGCGGAAACTCGGACCAGCGGAATTGCATAATTTTGCATTGATTCTCAGTCCTTCGCATAGTTGGAAAAAACTTGTCAGTGTCGTGAGCAAAGATGAAAATGAGAACGTTCCTAAATTCAACGGAGAATCCATAACGTTAGTATGTTCTTCGTCAATTAGGATGTGTCTATTGGTCCACATATTTTGTACACTTGAAACACGTTCGGACGAATAAGCATTGCTTGCTCGTCTGGATGAAACAGCGTGTTCTGACGAATATGATGCATCCAACTACGCGGACGAGCGATCACTGCGTTATTATTATCGTCTAAATTTTTGTTTTAACAATTTTCCCCTTTGCGCGTTCTCTTTCGACAGAATATTAGAAGAAGCCGCTCGTAATGAGCGTAAACTTGCAGCTGCAATACTTTTGGAGGAATGGTCGACGATGGGACGGAAAAAACCGACTCTCGGTCTTTTCCTTTATTATTTGATGGAAGCTCAACTTTTTCGAGCCGCGGGCCACCCACGGCCTTTTCAATATTGAGGCTGAGTCAAAAATTAAAGAAAAAAATTTCCGCTCGGAAAAAACATGGAAATCTTCGCGGCAGGTTCGCAACGCAGATTTGTTGGAATTCAGCTCTCGGCAGTCCGGAAGATTTGTTGACAAGGCCGAGGCGACTTTGCATTCGGATTTGATGGCCGAGGCGACTTTGCATTCGGATTTGATAAAATTTCCCTCAACGAGTCTCGCTTTCGTCAACAAGAGCCTTACGAGCGAAACTTGTGAAGCGATGCTACCAGATTTTGATGCTCTACGTGATAGCGGCGGCAGTGACGATTCAACAGACGCGAACGAAATATCTACAGAGATATCTACAGAGATACCCGAACAACAGAAAAATGGCATACGAGAAATGTTATCGAGCGAATTGCCAGTAATCCTTAAAGATTTCGAGCGTCCGGTCTATCTTCCTCGGGAATTGACCACTTCCGAACTCCCCGTGTGCATCAACGATCGATCGGGTTTTGACACGAGCGACTCCAAATTCTCGAGTAACGACACGTTCGACAATCCGTCTTCGAGTATGCAGTGACGATTCTTCGCCATCAATAGATACCGCGGCGAGCGATGAAAATGCTCAACTATCGATATCCGTCTTAAAAAATCTCCCGAAAGCCTTCGATTCTCGAGAACTTCCGGTTACCGTTTTGCCGGAGTTTCAACATCGATAATGCTGAAAAACATGTCCAAAAATTCCAAAAATACATGGTGTCGAAAATATATAATTTATAAAAAAAAAAAAAAAAAAAGAAAAAAATCTGAATTGTACAATAAACAAAAGTATCACGTGTGCGTGAAATAATTGTCAGTAAACACGAAATAAATATCGAGAAAAAAAAACCATAAAAATGTTTTGTTTTAATTTTCAACGACTCGTCAGTTTTTCAAGTGATTACCCGGTCGTACACGTGACTATGATCACCCAAATCTTCATACTCGCATCACAAACGTAACGATTTTTTTTATCACTTTTGAAATTGAAACTGGAACGAAGGCGATTGGAGTAATTTCGTGTGTTCCGAAGATGATTGTAATTCGAGATCGAAGTTTGAAGTCCTCAAGATTTATGCAATTTGTAATATCCATACGAAGAAATGAATCGTTGGTAAAACAGAGGGATACGTTGGAATTGGTCAGCACTCGGTGATGCCATTTGTGTACCTTCCATACCCTCGGTATGTGAGCTGAATTTCTGGGAAAAAGATGTACGAAAGAACCACACACTCCGATTAATCCATGGAAGCGTGAGCGTCATTCCGCGAGACCATTGCTGTACCATTCGGTCGTGACAACGAAAGTGGAAAGAGTTCTCAAGAATACCCGATGGAACGTTGCGAGGTAAATTCGTATTTTTTTCTATCTCGTGTATGAAGTGTCTGAAAACCTCCCCAAAGATTGGTAGAATTAATAAAGCTTGCCCGAATGAAGTAATAACATTATAATCTTTGGACCCTGAGGAATTCATGCAATGTGTAATGAAATATTTTCCTTCGAGAGATTTTTTGGAATGATGCGAAATACGGGCGGCAGCAATGATCATCCGGATCCCAGATTTTTTGCTCAGACATTCCAGATTCCGATTCAGAAAATTTTGGAGCGGATGTCCGAAGTAACGAATCTACCGCTCGTCGGGTGTACGGAACGCTCTTTGGAAACGACTCGAAAAATTATCGACTTTTCTGTCGTTATGCGAGTAAATTTTCTAACGAATTCTTGCAATACCCATCAAAACGAAAGCCGCGTTAAAACCAAAAGATAGCGCAAAAATGCGAAACTGTAAACTCGTAAAGGTGAGTGTCAAAAAGGCATCCATTTAAAAAAAAAAAATTTACATTAAATGGGAATATTTCGAGTTATTATTCACTGTCATTGAAATGTTTGCCTCGCGGCCATTTTTTGGAATGTTAAATAAAAGAAAAACAATTGAATTATTATTACGATTTTCCGTCGAAAAAACGATTAAACTCGCTTTCGAAAAAGTATTTGGGATTGTCCAAAGTATTTCTGGAGTAAGTATAATCGATGCTATTTTCCTGCTTTGTACTCAGATGCGACGAACCCAGGCGAAAGAGATTTGGTATTCCGCCTTTAGATCCCGTTGGGTCACCCATTCATTCCAGTCTCCGGATTCACAAGTGCGACATCTCTAACGACACTACCGGCTTCTTCGGAGCCTCCGGACCTGCAGATATCAATCACGAAAACAAATCTGCGAACAAACTTGGCGACGTCTCCGAAGATCTCCTTGGTAGCCAAACCCACGAATTTTTAAGCTCTCGGAAATCCCACAAAAACCGCCCTAAAACTATTAATGAAATAAGAAGAGTCAACGGCGCCAAAATTTGCGCCTTTCCTTTCCTTTATGTTTGACTTACGTCGATGGACAAATAATATATTTATATGTGTATACATGATCTTTTTTTCTTCCGATTTTTTCCCTATTTCAATTTCCTCCTTGTCCTCAACTCAACTCAAATTACTTCTAACCTGTTAATTGCGACACAAGCAGAGGTAAATTCGATCAAGACTTCAAGCTGATGCGTCTTACAAAATAGCTCCACCTTCGGTCGATAAAAGAAAGAAAAATGCTTGGCTACGGATAAAGTTTGTATATTATTTCAAGAGACGCGGCAGCGGTTCGACGCCAGCGGTTGACAGCCAGAGCTGTCAAATGTACTTGTCCCGAGACTCTACCGAGTCTCTTGATAGTTATGGAGCCAGTAAAAATATGACGAGAACAACACGCACGGAAATTATCTATCGGAACAAGAAATATTAAAAGAATAAATGCTACATTGAATCGGATTATAATTAAATTCAATTTTAATATGATTTCGTTGAAAGAATAAAAATTATACCATATCAGGAATCGATTCAAGTGCTCTTCCGCATCACTGATCACTCTCGACCCACTTCGCTAAGCGAACTACTAAAATGTAAATATCGAAATTTATATTTAAGTTGTGAGTGAGGCTTGATGTTTACATCGAGTTTGGTTTACAGTTCGATAATTGTAATAGTTTAAAATCGACAACTTTGGCGATTGCATGGGAGTAGGTTATACTGTTCAATTTAAAAAATACCATACACGTGATCCAATTGAGATCACCCGTATACATTTATTAAGTGAGGTTAGAAAGGCTTATGTTTGCTCAGAATATATATCACATGTATAATAACAAAACAGAAGTTTGTGATCGCAGCGCCTCCTTATTTCACGGGTTTTTGCCGACACCTCTTGAATATGGTGTGTCCACTCCTTCTCTCGAGTCTCCCTCGTCCCATACTCGCTTTCCCTGGCCTGGGTCTCCTCGTACAGTGACGGAACTTCGGGATACCTGTCCTGCTCCAACACATTGAAAAACCAACACTGGGATGTCAAAAAAGAAAAAAAAAGTTTGTGGTGAGAAACGAGGATGAGGACTGGGCGTGAGTTGTAGAAAGCGCCACCAGCGGATCGGTCTTGGCTGTCATTTTTCGTATATAACTCCGCGAAAGCCCCGTCAAAACTGCTCAAAACTGATAAATATTGAAACTCTGTGGTGTGTTTCTTGAAAATTTAGACACTGAC
The DNA here is from genome assembly GCA_030522525.1 of Campopleginae sp. 14b. Classification (NCBI taxonomy): domain Eukaryota; kingdom Metazoa; phylum Arthropoda; class Insecta; order Hymenoptera; family Ichneumonidae; species Campopleginae sp. 14b. The sequence continues at coordinate 6,475 of JAPYYS010002445.1, forward strand.
AGAGTCCTGTCGCGAAGAATGAACACATAATGTATATTGTATGTATATATATATATATATGTATTATATAAAAAACCCTGTATTATTTACAACTTGACGAATTTCTTCATCTTTAGAAGTCCAGGAGGTTTAACAATGATTTCTCCGCTTCATTATCGTACATACATACATATTCCCGGCAAAAATGCGGGCAAGGATGTGAAAAAAATCGCTTTACCTTCTTTGCGATATGTCAGCAGAAAATCACTGAGATCTTTCGTTACGTTATTTTTTATTTTCTTCGTTTTCATATTCGACTGCTATGTATCTCCTTTTTGCATTCGGTCTTCTTCATCAAGAATTTATTAACTCTTATTCCGACGTATCGATAAATGTACAATTCGTTAAGGACGCTGTATGATCAGTTTTCTATCGATATAAATCCTTTGAATTTGAAGGCCTTTCACCATGTCGAGATATTTATAAAAATCACTATTTTCAATTGTTTCTCATAAGAGCGCGTGTTGAAAGTTGCCATTTTCAACATGAATTTACCGAGTTCTCAATCGGGAAGCTTCTTAAAACTTTGCATACGCTTTTACGTAACAACAAAAAAGCTTCATTTAGTTTTTCAAATGGAATCGGTTGTAAATTTTTTTCGTAATTTTTGTTATATTATAGAAATTATATAAAAAATACACATTAGCTCGGACGATCTTGAATTTAGAGTACGTTGTTCTTTAGTCTAAAAGTCGAGATATTTATCTATAAAAATCACAAATTCCCGTAGTTTCTCATAAGAGCGCGTGTTAAAAGTTGCAATTTTCACCGTTAAATATTTCTATTTCTAAATAGTGAAGCTTCTTCAAACTTTGCATACGCTTTTACGTAACATCGAATGAGCTTCGTTCAGTTTTTTAAACAAAATCGTCCGTTAAATTATTTCGAAATTTTGGTTATTGAAGGAAAAATACATCGGACGATCTTGAATTCAAAGTATGTTGTTCTTTAGTCAATTTGTAACAACTTTTTCTAATCAATTTTGGCTCGCGAACGATTTTGTATGTAAAAACGAAAGATTTAAAAAGAAAAATTTCAAATTAACCGTCGCCATACAACGTCCTTAAGCCTGAGCCGCATGAGATTATTTGGCACTCCCGAAACCAATATGTCGTAGAATAAAATAAAATTAAAAACGAACTTATAACAACTTTATACAATAATTCGTTCGTTTCTATTGGGCCATGTAGAAATTTGCACTGTACAAAATTGAGTTTTCGATTTTTAGGTTGTTACATTCGCCGATACGGTTAAATGGTTGAATTTTAATGATTCAACGGAGAAACAGAATGACCTTTTTGTAGATCTCGAGCACCAAGAACATTTTTTGTTATAAACCGGTAGCGAGATATTATTTCGAGTTTTTTCTTTGTTTGTTTACATCGCCGTTATAATATTCTTAACGTTATTATTATTCAATTTTTTTTCAATTGGCTTATTTCTTATGTATAGAAAACGTCGTATCATCTACCGAGACACCATTTTGGATCGAGTAAAACTGTACAAGTGATTACGTATCGAGGGCTTCTATGCGAACGGAAAATACAAATATGTCGAGAAAAATAGAATTTTATAAATTTGCGGAAATTAAGGGAGAAGTCAATTCATCCGATATTCATTGTTCGTGGGCTTTGTTCGGTTACTCTCTCTCTCTCTCTCTCTATCTCTCTCTCTCTCTCTCTCTCTCTCTCTCTCTCTCTCTCTCTCTCCAATATCAACTGAATTAAAATTAGCATGAGATTAAAAGAAATATAATGATAAAAAAGGAAAAAAAATTGATAAAACTGAATGATTGAGCAAGAAACGGTCACGCGTTGAGGACCAAAAGTAAAAGTTAAAAGAGTGACATTCGAGTGCGCGTTTGGCAGGAAATAAAAATGATTCAAAGTCAATATTTATCTACAACAATTCCGACGACCTTTATAATCGTCTCTCTCTCTCTCGCGCATGAGCTTTTTCGCTCGTTTCTATACGAACGGAAAAAATGTATGGTACATGAAAGTGGTTCGTTTGTGCATTTGAAAATAAAGACTATAATACACAAGAGGCTATCCTACATACTAGATTCCTTGGTCGTGACGGACTCATTCGTATTGTCGACTCGTATCAACGTCGACGAATTGTTTGTCACGAGCGTTCTACTTAGAGTTGCAACTCTTTCCATAACGCACGAGGCTGATAAACGAGCTTCCGCGTCGTGGTCCCAGCACTCCTCCATCGTGTCGCATATCGACAGGAGACCCTTGAAATCAAAGTGAGTCGAAGAAACGATCACATTTTGTTTCAGTTCAAAGTAATAAAAAGGAAGAGAATTCAATGTGAAATATATTGACTTTTCGTGGCATTACTTACAACAGCTTGTTCTACGAATGATTATTATTATTATTCTGAATTTACTCCGAGAGGATTTCAATAGATCTTCCACACAAGAACAAAGCCCAGCAATAAAAACACTTGATTAATAATTATTTAAAAAATTTAATGCACAATTAAGTGAATCCAAGGTAAACATTATGGGGTTTAAAAAATTGCAATCGAAAGAAAAACAATTCAAGGAGTGAGAATTATTAATAATAATGAAGAATTGGTTAACAATATTTAATGAATATTATTATCAATAATTATTTGAAAATTTTCAATGCACAATTGCATGAATCCAAGGCACGAATTATTGCGTTTCGAAAATTGCAATTGAAAGAGAAATAATTCAAGGAAGCAGGGCAAACATAAGTCGAAGAGATTTCAAATGATATTTTTTCCCGCAATGATTCAGGCGATCTTTGATATATTTACAATCGAGACCGATGCTAGACGAATTTTTTTTTGCCTTTTTTCCGATCATCAATCACAGCCACAATTTTACAGAAATATTTCAATAATAGGAGTTGCAGTTGGAGCATTAATTGCGAATTAATACTCACAGGATGTTTCCGCCACGTTTCCCGTATCAACGGTCGCTCTTTTTTGTGTACAACGCTCTCTTGCATATCCTCCAAGGTCGGATGGAGTCCGACTTCTTCCTCGAATGGTAATCTGTATTCCCCTATTGGGCCCTGGAACGAAGCAAAAATAAATAAATAATAATAGCATTCTCTTAGCGAGAAATCGTCGGAGATGCCACAATTTTAATGTCTATCTCGAGCGACAGCTTCAAATTTGACTCACATCTTGAACAGTACATCGAGAGGCCAATTCCCAAAGCACGAGACCACACGCATACATATCAATGCGAAGAAACGAGTCACGGGTAAAGTTAATTGCACCCTCGAGTACCTCAGGTGCCATGTATCTCCTCGTTCCAACCTGCAACGATTTCGAGGCCGATCGATAGTTGAAAAATGAGAGAAAAAAAAAACAAGGGATGAAAATACTACAATGCTTTTCAAGCCTGGAGTAACGACTATGATGATTGGATTTAATTCGTGCAATTTTTATTATCAAGGAAAAAGTCGAAAAAAAATGCGAGAAAATGGGATTTTTTCCTTAAGAAAAATGATACAGAAATCGTCATTTTCAATTTGAGGAATAAAAATGACTTCCTAAGCCGGAATCAGCAGCATGATTTAAGATGGAAATTGTTACGGAAACGACCGGTGGGGTGAAATTAAGCTCGTGCGACGATCAAGGGCGCGTTGCAAGTTTTACCTGACCATGCGTGTCCCCGCAAGGTTTGCTGGGATGGAAAATAAGAGCAAGGCCAAAATCGGCGATGCAGGCGCTCATGTCGGACTTGAGAAGAACGTTTTTCGACTTGAAATCCCGGTGAGCAACCGCCGGTTTATAACCCTCGACTTTATTCGGTGGTATCTCTTCGTGAAGGTGCATCAAGCCTCGTGCCATTGATTCGGCGATACGACACATTTCCGGCCACGAGACAACGTTCGCTTTTAAATAATCGCACAGCGACCCTTTCTCGTGATAAGCTGTGATGAGCCAAAACTCTGTTTGTAAATTGTCTCCTCTCTTCTCCACACCGATAAACCGCAAAATGTCCTGTTGGTACATGTGCGCGAGCTTAAATATTTCCTGCTCCGTTTGCCACGATTGTTTGTCTTGGACTGGAAATACTTTGACCGCGATAACGTCGTTTCTAAACTGAGCTTTCCATACCGCCCCGAAACGGCCTCTCGCTTTTATCTCCAATAATTGAATCGGCCGCAGTCCCAAATTCGGCGACGGTTGCGGCAACGGACATGGCTCCAGCGTCGGAACCTGCTCCATCACCAAATTTTTACCATTTTTTTATTATTCCATCCTATTTCGTGCTGTGACCTTGTTCGACCTTGTGACCAAGTTCGCTACGTTAAGATTCAACGAGAATCCTTTTTCCAATTATTATTTATTGAATTTTACAATCTTCTTGAAGAATCTTTTTGAGAATTCTTTTTGGCTCGCATCAAAGATTGATTGATTTTTTCAATCCAGACCGAATATTGAAAATAGACGAAAGAGCTCTGCTCGAGAAAAAACTGATTTTCCTTGTATTCCAACGATGAAGAATCGCATTCAAGCATTTTCACGAAGCTCAAGTCTGCATCGTTAGAATGCAACGGAATTCTGTTTTTCTTTTTTTTTCTTTCATTTACCATATCTCACGGTTAAATATCTAGTTGAGAGAGTAAAACGATGTTTTTTGGGGCTCCAAATACGAAGTCATTAGAAAAATATCAAGATTTCGTAAATTAAACGAAAAATAAATAGAAAGAATATTTTTCATTAAAGCTCAACGTTCCGAACTTCCGTGTCATGCGTTTTTTTGTGGAAACTTGCCTCATTAAAATATCCCAACTTGCGGCGTTTGAGACACCAATATAACGATGAGAGAACTATTATGAGGACGAGCATGGGAATAGATATGGACAAAATCAAGGTAAGAAGTTGTTGCTCCTCGTTCGGTACAGCTTTTGGCTCTGGAATGAAAAATGACAGAAAAATAAATGTATGAAAATTGATTTTTCACTAAAATATTCCACCTTTTATCGAGGACAATGCGTTTTTAATGGAATTTGGAGAAAGTTTTTACGTTCTGTGTGCGGCCTTTCGGTGGGCTGAGGATCCCAGGTAAAATTTTGGTTGCACATGTTGCCGTCGCAGCAACAGAAAAACAGGAGTTTTTTCCTGTCTGCATTTTTCTCCACGCATCGAGGCTTGTCGTAGCATTCTTTGCTGTCCAAGAAACATCCCTACCATGCAGAAATATCATTTTTTATCAATTTTGTTTTTTTAATTAATTTTAAAGTTTACAATATGCTAAACATAGGCTTATGCTTATGCATGTAAACTCTGGTGTTCAATTACTCCAAAACTATGTACAAGAAAAATCTTTAAAAATTTGTATATTCATATTTCATAGTAAAGACCAAATTCATATTCATATTCGATTCATTGTTATATATTATATTATTGTATAGTATATTCATATTTAAACACCAAATTTCATCAAATTTGATTTAGAATTTTACTGTTTTGAACATGGCAATATTGATGATGGCATGTGGCCACTCTGCTCAATTTTATGATAAAAATCATGAATGAAAATAAAGGATGAATTTGAATGATAGGCGGAGAGCCAAGGCAAATTACCTTCAGTTTTATTGTAGACTTTTTAGTAGCGCTGTCAAATTGCCATAGGACATAGCAATGATTTCTTTTGTCCGGATCGTGCGGTATACATTCCTCTCTTTCCGAGCAGCCTTGCTGCGACTCGGCGCACATTGTTTCATTATAAAACTCGCAGTACGCCGAGCCTTTGACATCGTGTCCAAACGCTTGTCCTAGGAATAGTTATTATTTTAATTCTGAATCTACTAAGAAAGAATTGCGATGGATCCTTAACGCAGCACACAAAGCCCGGCAATCAAAAAATTTGATTTATGATTGTTAGACATTTTTAACCGCACAATTATTGGGTTTAACAAAAATTTTCATCGAAAGAGAAATAATTGAAGAAAGTGGGGCAAAAATAATTAGCAAAAATTTCGAATGATATTTTTTCCGGAAATAATTCAGGCGATGTTCGTTATTTTTACCATCGAGATCGATGGTCACCGATTTTTTTTGCCTTTTTTTTTCGATCTTAAGGTGAGGGATCAGTCGCTATCTCGGTACTGTGAGTGCGAGAGAGATAGCTGCAATTTTCGAAATTGGATAACTTCGACACGGTTTGATCAATAAAAAAAAGCCCCTGTCAGCGTATTTTTGCCATCCGAAAATTTCCATGTCAAAAATTCGAGGTGAGGTTAGGTGACTGATCCATCACCTTAAACCGTAATCGCGATTTTACAGAAATATTTCAATAACAGCAGTTGCAGTTAAAGCACTGAGAGACGGAACGAATAATAAAATTCAATTCGCTATCAAGACGCGTGATCATCCGTTTCCTGAATGAAATTGCGCGAGTGAGTCGTAGAAAGAGAGACGAGAAATAATAAACTGTAGATAGCGAGAACAACAGATGCAAGCAAAATGTTCACGACGTCGAGGAATTGATCGTGAAAACCGTCGATTTTGCGTGGAAAAGTTGAATTAAAAAAAATGATTTAAAAGTTATTTTTTGATGGGACGAAAATTGAAGACGCATGCAGATAAGGGAGCGGAGAAATCGTGGAAGCTTCAGGCGCCGATCATAATATCAATAATAATAACAAAAAATAATAATAATAATAATACGAGAAGCGAAGGTCACTGAATTATTACGATTTTTTGTTTCGCTTTTTTTTATTACATTTTTTCCTGTATATTACCTAATAATCCAACGCCGATAAACGTCATTATAAGGTAAGACGACGACATTGTAACGATGTCGCATCGGCGCGACGAGAAATCGCTCCTTTTTTTTCCTTAATATTCCTTTCGCTTGGTTTTTTTTGGTCTATCAACTATTGAGCAAATTGTAGTAATTCATCTCCGACACACATGTTCGTTTGTCTCCGTTGCACTCGCGCACTCGAAGGAACATACAAGCACACACTATTGTCTCGGTCCACGGCGCGCGTGTGTGCGCCCAACAAAACTCCAATAATACTCCCGTCTCTCCACTCCACAACACTGATTATATTTACTTTTTCTTGTCTTTTTTTAGTTCGTTCGGTCTACTTTTTTGGTTTTTCAACGATACCAGTTTCACGAGCATTTTCCCAACATTTTCCGTCTTCCAACAATTCGTTTCTGCAATAATCAACCACCCATTCACACTTATATTATCGAATCGCCGAAAAATGATGCAAAAATTAGGCCATAAAGACGCGAGACGCGACTATCCGTAGCCACGGAATGCGCGTTTTCGAGAACAGATCTCGATGAGAGCAGGATCGCCAACAATACGTATTTATATATGAACGAAACAGCTACTTTTTTACCCGGTAAACGCAGTGAAAATCTCAACACTCTGAACTTGGCTGCTGTCTGCAAGCTAGTTCCGATCGTAAGATTAGAATCATAGGCGGCGCTGCGACGTCGATATATTTTATATATGATTTCTCGTCTGACTCAACGTCCAAAAAATTCGGAAAAATCTTTTATTCCTTTTTTCCCGCATGGGAAAGAATTTTTTGAAATTCTAAGCTCATCGATCTAGAGATATATATATATATCTCTCTATTTTCCCTAAGGATTCGTATAAAAATAGATATGCGAGTTTATTTCTTCGATTTCTCGACCTATTACGTTGTTACGTCCCGAGAATTGAAATTCGATGGGATCGTTGAGCCTTAAGCTTGACCTTGATTTTTGTGTACTGTTTTACTGACAGCTTGAGGTTGCTTGACTTGGTAAACAGAATTATCCGTTTTACCGATTACTATATAAGACGATTTACCTAATGATAAGTGTTACGTCCCGAGAAATGGAATCGCTGGGTTCACGGAGACCGGAGTTTTGACCGCGATCTTTGATATTAAATTGATCGACGGTTTGAGTTATTTGATATTGTCTCGGCGAATTCCCGAATTCAAAATATTATATCGTAACGTTGTCCTTTACGGTAAAAGGTTTGAGAGATTCGTTAACCAAAAAGGAGTCGAATAGACGCCCCTTGAAATGAAAGATTAACACTTTTGGTTTTATTACACACAAAATAATAGATTGATTTAGTTATAACGATGAAATTTGGTTGGTTGTTTTACACTTGATGATTACACTTGGATATTGGTTTAAGATAATTTGAGTTAGCTATTGTTTGATATCGATGTA